>CM041814.1:749659-752159 GCA_023376895.1 Aspiorhynchus laticeps
GTATTGATGTGAATTAACGTTAGACAGTAAACGCTATTGGATGCGAAAATGTTTTGGAAGAAATCCCAACAATAAAGTGAAATTAAATTTAATTGAATACAAAAAAAAAAAAAAAAAACTCAAGCTCATTGAAGATAAACAATCAGTGATGAAATAAGGATAAGAAACTAATTGCAAGCAATAGGACAAAAACCTACATAAATAACAAACGCTACACATTGTGTAAATTAATTAGTCTTCACTGTGTTAATTAGACATAATTAACATGTGTATTATGTATAGATTCTATACATAGGCTATATATAAATATATCATTATTATTTTTATTTATTCCTATTAAAGTTACAAAAGTGATATAGTCAAGAGCAGTGAGAGTTGTTTGATTAATGGCAGACGAATATTGGAGCGCTTCCCCTTTAAGACCGAAGTCCGGATCAATACACTGTTACATGTGCGTTGTTTTCAGCTGTTTACTCTCTGAAGACCTAAATCACTGTGTTTATGAGGATACTTGCAAAGACGGGGATTGTTACGCATATTAGTGTGTTTATGTAATCGTTCAAAGCCAATAAAGCGGCAAAAAAAATGCGCGCTCCTCTCTCACTGAAACAGAAACGGTGCACGCATATAGCTCTGTTGTTTGTGTTTCAACGGCTTAAAATCAGTTGTTTTAAAACTGCAGTGCTTAAAAACACGTGTCCATGCTACAGATGTAGTCCCTCGTTTAGGAACGAGCTCCTCGTTTAGTCGTGTCTGATCGGTGTCTACTCGTCATCCAAATGATGAAAAAGTATTACCGTAAACGATGTATTTTGCGACACCACGAAATAAACAATAGAGCATAATATGAAACGATAGACTTTTTATTTCGTCCATCCGATATATATCGTCATATCGCACAGCCCTAGCGTTAATCCTCATTTGCGCGTGTGTGTGAAGTACGGCGCTGAGGTGAAATAGCGGGGCAATTTGATAGCCCAATAATAATAGTTTTATACATTAATAGTAGAATGAGCCTAATATCGTCTTGACTATCGACAAAGACATTTGCTATCGTCGATATCTCTGACTATCCTCGATACACGATACTATCGGTACTAGTGTTGTCAAAAGACCCGGTACTTCGGTACCAAGTCGGTACTAAAAAAATTAAAACGTCACGGTACTAGCTTTTTTCAAGTTCGGGTGGTACCGAGTACCCGGTCAACCCGGTTCTTGACCCGTACAGCTCTGATTTCCTCGATGCAGAAAACGCGGACGGAATCCCGGAATCCAGTTATAAAAACGGAATTTACAGTTTAGCACGGAATGTCACGGAATTTGTCAAAGTTTAGATTAATTAATCAAAAGTAGGTCATTACGCTTAAATCAAATCGCGACATGGACTAGTATCTGTAAATATTAAGCCGCAAACGTCGATTCAAATATGAATCCTGCATGTTCTGCGAGTCTCTGTGTGAATGAATGAATGAATGGCAGAGATGCGCGGGTTTTTTACTACATACACTGAAGCGTGTGACGCTCGCGGTGATTTCAGCATCTACCGTCTCAATGAGGACATAAATACATAAACTACATCTCCAGAACTGCTATGAGAGTCACTTCACAAGCATTTCATTTGAGTAAAACCAGCGTCATATCATAGCTACACACACACACACACACACACACACACACACACACACACACACACACACACACACACACACACACACACACGGAAATGTAAAGGTATTCACGGCAACCCGTCAAAATAAAAGTTCGTTTTTACTTAAAAGACATTTATAGAAATATAAATGAAATATATTACTATTATTTAGTAGAATGTATGTGATACTATTACTACTGTTGAAAAAATTAATCCATCTTTATTTTGAAAGAAATAATCACACAATATTTCTTCCATATTTTAATTTTAACAGTAAATCCCCTTTATTTACCAAAAAATAATGTTTTTAAATTTCATTAATTAAAAGACAAATTAAATTTGGGTGAAATTTGTTTACTGTTTTTCATACTTTATTACTTGTGAAAAAACTTGAAACAATTTTAAATAAATATAAACAATGGCATTGATTTTTTTACATTTTATTTTTGTTTGAATTTATTAATAAAAATAGTATAGTTTTTAATTAGCATGTTTTTGTGTTTTGCTTTGGTACCGAGAACCGTGGATTTTCACTGGTATTGGTACCGAATACTGAAATTTTGGTACCGTGACAACCCTAATCGGTACCCAACGGTACTTTTTTCGGTACTTTACTCTCACATTTATTTCAGTGAAAAAATAAGTCCAAAACCCTCAATTTCAACATTTTGAACAATATGGCCCTACAATTTATTTTCTTCCAGAAATTCTCGTTTTATTTTTTTCTGATAATCAAATGAAGGCATGAAACATTTATTTATTTTTAATCAAATGAAAATTAAACCCTTTTATTTTGGGGCAAACAAACAGAGGTTTACTGTTAAAATTAATACATTGTGTGAATATTCCTTT
>CM041814.1:767159-777159 GCA_023376895.1 Aspiorhynchus laticeps
GTGATCACGACATAACAAAAGTTGTTTTGACGTTATCACGACTTATTTTTCTCGTGATCACGACATAACAAAAGTTGTTTTCTCGTGATCACGACTTATTTTTCTCGTGATCACGACATAACAAAAGTTGTTTTCTCGTGATCACGACTTATTTTTCTCGTGTTCACGACATAACAAAAGTTGTTTTCTCGTTATCACGACTTATTTTTCTCGTGATCTCGACATAACAAAAGTTGTTTTCTCGTGATCACGACTTATTTTTCTCGTGATCTCGACATAACAAAAGTTATTTTGTCGTTATCACGACTTATTTTTCTCGTGATCACGACATAACAAAAGTTGTTTTCTCGTGATCACGACTTATTTTTCTCGTGATCTCGACATAACAAAAGTTGTTTTCTCGTGATCACGACTTATTTTTCTCGTGATCACGACATAACAAAAGTTGTTTTCTCGTGATCACGACTTATTTTTCTCGTGATCACGACATAACAAAAGTTGTTTTCTCGTGATCACGACTTATTTTTCTCGTGTTCACGACATAACAAAAGTTGTTTTCTCGTGATCACGACTTATTTTTCTCGTGATCTCGACATAACAAAAGTTGTTTTCTCGTTATCACGACTTATTTTTCTCGTGATCACGACATAACAAAAGTTGTTTTCTCGTTATCACGACTTATTTTTCTCGTGATCACGACATAACAAAAGTTGTTTTCTCGTGATCACGACTTATTTTTCTCGTGATCACGACATAACAAAAGTTGTTTTCTCGTGATCACGACTTATTTTTCTCGTGATCACGACATAACAAAAGTTGTTTTCTCGTGATCACGACTTATTTTTCTCGTGATCACGACATAACAAAAGTTGTTTTCTCGTGATCACGACTTATTTTTCTCGTGATCACGACATAACAAAAGTTGTTTTCTCGTGATCACGACTTATTTTTCTCGTAATCTCCACATAACAAAAGTTGTTTTCTCGTGATCACGACTTATTTTTCTCGTGATCTCGACATAACAAAAGTTGTTTTCTCGTTATCACGACTTATTTTTCTCGTGATCACGACATAACAAAAGTTGTTTTCTCGTGATCACGACTTATTTTTCTCGTGATCACGACATAACAAAAGTTGTTTTCTCGTGATCACGACTTATTTTTCTCGTAATCTCCACATAACAAAAGTTGTTTTCTCGTGATCACGACTTATTTTTCTCGTGATCTCGACATAACAAAAGTTGTTTTGTCGTTATCACGACTTATTTTTCTCGTGATCTCGACATAACAAAAGTTGTTTTCTCGTGATCACGACTTATTTTTCTCGTGATCTCGACATAACAAAAGTTGTTTTCTCGTGATCACGACTTATTTTTCTCGTGATCACGACATAACAAAAGTTGTTTTGACGTTATCACGACTTATTTTTCTCGTGATCACGACATAACAAAAGTTGTTTTCTCGTGATCACGACTTATTTTTCTCTCGTGATCACGACATAACAAAAGTTGTTTTTTCGTGATCACGACTTATTTTTCTCGTGATCTCGACATAACAAAAGTTGTTTTCTCGTTATCACGACTTATTTTTCTCGTGATCACGACATAACAAAAGTTGTTTTGACGTTATCACGACTTATTTTTCTCGTGATCTCGACATAACAAAAGTTGTTTTCTCGTTATCACGACTTATTTTTCTCGTGATCACGACATAACAAAAGTTGTTTTGACGTTATCACGACTTATTTTTCTCGTGATCTCGACATAACAAAAGTTGTTTTCTCGTGATCACGACTTATTTTTCTCGTGATCTCGACATAACAAAAGTTGTTTTGTCGTTATCACGACTTATTTTTCTCGTGATCACGACATAACAAAAGTTGTTTTCTCGTTATCACGACTTATTTTTCTCGTGATCACGACATAACAAAAGTTGTTTTCTCGTGATCACGACTTATTTTTCTCGTGATCACGACATAACAAAAGTTGTTTTCTCGTGATCACGACTTATTTTTCTCGTGATCACGACATAACAAAAGTTGTTTTCTCGTGATCACGACTTAATTTTCTCGTAATCTCCTCATAACAAAAGTTGTTATTTTAAACAATGATTGTTTGATTTTAAAACAATGCAGCATGAGTCTACTGTTGCTATAGTAACGAACCTTCACAGGAACATTCTAAAATGCTTAACCTTTATCTTGTTCAGCAAATATGCTGCTTCACTTAGAAATAACGTATACAAAATGTTATTTGTGTAATTAACATGTTTAAATGGTCTAACAACAAGCATTAACACCGCAAGCGCCGGCGGAGCGCCTTAGAAGAATGCAAAGAGCTAGCCTATTCTAAAAATCGTACAATGCTTGGATTAAACTCATTTCATTTTTTCTCGTTCGTTTGAAATAAAATAATATATAATAATATATTATAATAATTTGTTTGTGGTTTTTATTAGTCGCTGTGATATCATGTGCATTAAGCGTGGATGCTGTTATGTGTGGAAATGCAGAAAATACAAAAAATTAGGCTACAACACTGTATAACATCATTGAACTAAAATACACACATGTAAATCACATTGCTTATTAATATGCATTTATTATTGATAAAGATAAAAAAATAAAGATGCACATTACAAATACGTCGTTGTAGCCTAAATGAGAAACTGTGATGAGTCGTGCAGCAGTAATAACGTAAGATAACAGATACAATTTCAAGCAAAATGATCATATTTATTCAAGCATTTAAAATGTATAAGTTAATTAAATGTCAGTAATGAACTGCACAAATTATAGCGATCAGTAGTGGATATACAGTATACAGCTCCCCATCAGTAGTTCACTGTCACCTGTTGGGCAGGTGTGTAACTTAGAGAACAGACTTTGTTATGTGGATATTACGAGAAAATTAAGTCGTGATAACGACAAAACAACTTTTGTTATGTCGTGATCACGAGAAAAATAAGTCGTGATCACGAGAAAACGAGAAGGAAAAAAATAATAATGCATGGCCGCTTAGAACTTCCGTAGAAACCAGTACTTTTACTTGAGTAAAAGCTTGAGTTGATACTTCAACTTCTACAGAAGTCTTTTTAAACCCTAGTATCTATACTTCTACCTGAGTAATGAATACTTTGGACACCAGTGGCTGCAGCGAGGGGCTACAATATTTGTGTTCAATGTTTTCCTAACGACAATTGGTTTATAAAGGCTACTACGAACACCCGTTTCACATTTTTATCACAGAATAATTCAGGAAATATATTTGATAGTTTCTGTACTAAATGACATATCAATCAGTACTGCATTTTTCATATAGTTTATTACCTGAAGATAACTTGAAAAACACATAAACCATATATTTTCGCAGTCGTGTGTTTATTGTCTTCATGTTTCATCAGTAAAAACTGTTTTTTATTCAGCTCAGCTTTCCTGCACGTCATAAGTTTCTGTGAGAGCGCTCTCTGGCGTCGAGTATGAATGAAACACGCTCCTGATATTAATATCTCCTAATTTTGATACGATTAAAACGTCAAGTCTCTTTAATTTAAATCTAGAAACCTCTGTGAAAACCCGCTCGAGCTTGAATAAAGTGCCGGGGACGAATTTACATTTTATTAAAATTAACATTAAATATTAAAAATGCAGCTAACGTAGTTCTACACAGCAATACAAACAAAGGTGCTTGTTCTCTTTCGTTCTTGTTGTTTAATTTGGAAAAGTTTAAAGTGCGTCGAGGTGTCTTGTCTTTATGTTATCTGACTAATAACTATTCATACTTTGAACTATTATTATTACAGTATTTATTTAAAAAACATAGAGTGCCTTAAAAGTAATGATCACAACACTGGGCTTATACTGATGTTCTCGTCCTCCGAATTATACTCATCAATCCTGTTTTTATAATCATTATCATTCAAAAGATTAATAAATTCAGAACAGGATTAGAATAGAATTCTATTTTAAATAAGACAATCTACAACAACAACAACAGTAGTGTTTACAACAGCAAAACCACCATACCCTGTAAACACAATAACAACAACAACAACAACAATAATATCATTCCAGAGTAATTAAGAGGTGCAAAACATGTCTTTAACATTTAAACTTAAGATGATCTTTTCTGTTCTGTTTCTTTCTCAAACCTGCGTCATGTATTAGCTGCTGTATTAATACAGAAGCATCCAGATCAATACACATATCAGCAAGCAGCTCTATTAAAAGCCCTGGGGCCCGTTTCAATAAGGAGGTTCAACCAACTCGGAGTTTAAACTTGAACTCAGAGTTGAGTTACTCTGAGATGGGAAACTCAGAGTTTTCGGTTACAGAACAGCTGAATTGAATGAATGAATGAATGAAGCATTTATATAGCGCTTTATTGTGTATTGCTATACACCCAAAGCACTTTACAGTCATGTGGGGGGTCTCTCCTCAAACACCACCAGTGTGCAGCATCGACTTGGATGATACGACGGCAGCCACAGAGCTCACCACACACCAGCTACAGGTGGAGAGGAGAGAGAGAGAGAGACAATCAAGTGGATGGGGATTATTAGGAGGTCATGATAGATAAGGGCCAGTGGAGGGAATGTGGCCAGGACACCTACTCTTTACGAGAAGTGCCATGGGATTTTTAATGACCACAGAGAGTCAGGACCTCGGTTTAACGTCTCATTCGAAAGACGGTGCTTTTTTGACAGTATAGAGTCCCCGTCACTATACTGGGGCGTTAGGATCCACACAGACCACAGGGTGAGCACCCCTCACTAACACCTCTACCAACAGCTACCTAGTTTTCCCAGGAGTCTCCCATCCAGGTCCTGACCAGCTCAACCCTGCTTAGCTTCAGTGGGTGACCGGTCTTGGGCTGCAGGGTGATATGGCTGTGGCATCATAATTGTGTTAGTTTACTGAACACTAAGTAGGTTGACTCTGAGTTTAGCGCGTGCACCACGACTATGAAAAGTCATGAACAGTGGAGCTCCGAAATTATGATTCACCATGGCAACAGCTCCCGCCAAAAAGACGTCAGCGCGCATACTTCCATCAATGCCTAACTTTAATTCTTAATAACTGTCAATAACTGTTATAATATCAGAGGTGAAAACTGTAAATGATTGAAATAATATTCGTTTTAATGGTATCCCATGGCCACAAAAAAAAAGAAAGAAAAAAAGGAAAAAGACAAAGAAACAAGAACGTGGCAGCAGCTAAAAATGAAGTATAAAAACACAATTCAATCAAGATAAAGCTTTGAACATGAACGGTTCATGAGTGTGGGATAAATGACTTTACAAACATTTGACATTAAATATCATTCAATGTCTGTCAACGTGCTACAGCTTTTTCACATAGTCTAACACTCGTTTCACATAATTATAATTATACATTTCTTAATTAGAGTAATAAAATGAACTACTGACTTGTCGACAGCAAGAAGGCAGAGGAGAACCTGCAGCAGAGTATTGGAAGATTTCTCAAATCCAAAAGTAAAAAGAATAACTTTTGTATTAGGAAATAATGATTACCAAAAAATTGTGAATAATTAGTGTATTTAACAGCTGTGGTGGTGGTTACAGCTCGCACTACCCTTCCATCTGGCATCCTTACATTCCATACAGTAATAGTTTCATGTTCAGAAGGTGTGATGCTGGAGATATGCTTATCATCAGTGCATCCAAACACACTGGAGATCCTGATTATTGGGTTACTTCCAGACGTCACAGAAAGATGTTATCAAGTGAACGTCATTTATCAGATTAGCCTTCTACACCAGTGACCTACAGTGCTGTGATACTCTTCTTTGACGGGTTTGTGCCCAGGCAAAAAATCTCAGAAAGAGCGCGAGAGCGATGCACACTTTCCTTAAAATCTGCATACAGGACTTATAATGTGCTCTGCATCTCCACATTTACATTTATGCATTTAGCAGACGCTTTTATCCAAAGCGACTTACAGTGCATTCATGCTATACATGTTTTATCACTATGTGTGTTCCCTGGGAATCGAACCCACAACCTTTTGCACTGCTAACACAATGCTCTACCACTGAGCCACAGGAACACTATCTCCATCTCCGATGCTTTAAAGAAAACTACCATTTAAAATGGGACCGCTCAAATAAATATGCACATGAATACGGTGTAAAAAATTATAATAAAATAAACAATATAGGCTACAGTATTTAGTCTTGTTCCCATGACGGAAAAAAAACTAATTCAAGTGATTTTTTTATTTTATTTTGCAAATTATCTCGCAATGTGGTAATAAATTAAAAATAGCCCATTCTTGTTTCTGTTTGCATTAAGATTATTTTTCTTACCCTATGGAGAGCACTTTTATATTTTAACAAGACTGAATATCTAGATATTTTTATCTATAGAAAATGGATCTTAACTTAAGAATTTTTAAACGTTTGTACTTGAAATAAGACAAAAATACTCAGTAAGAAAAGCAATTTTGCAGCGTGAATGAATGAATGAGGTATTAAAACATCGCTTACACTTTAAAAACGGGAGAAGATGGAAAGAAACTCTGGGTTTACCGAAGAAAACCAGCTTCAGACCAGGTTAGGTTCACAGCGTTACCACGGTAACTGACTCTGAGTATAAGTTACCTCTCTTTCTGAAACGAGCTTGACTTACCCTGCTTTCCCGGGTTTAACAAACCTCTCATTTTGAAACAGAAAACCCAGAGTTTCCCTCATTTCAGGGTTAACATACTCAGAGTTTTCACTAAACCTCCTTTCTGAAACAGGCCTGTTATACTGTGAGCAGCTCTCTGCACATGCATGTATATATTAAAGAAAAATATGTTTATATATTAAATATATCTATATATAAATTATATGAATATAAATATATACATGTAAATATTTTATAAACATACTGTATGAGTGTTTAGATATATATACATAATAAATACACACATATATATTATGTAAACAATAATAATTTTTGATGTGATTAATCGTTTGACAGCACTGTAAACATATCCATATCATCATAAAATATTAAATAAAATATTTATTGTTAGTATCAGATTCATATGAATTCGCTGCTTTTATCGATTAAATGAGCCGTAAACAAACTACGTCAGAGCGAGCTGTCACGTGTCAATCTGTGCTGCGATTGGCTGTTCAGCAGTGTAGCCCCGCCCTCAGGTAATCCAGAGCGACTGCGTCATATTTAAGCAAACGGTTGCATTATGAGCTCTGTGCGTGGCGCTCTGGTGTTTACGCGGTGACGTCATCACGTTCAGAAAGACGCACGTGACGCCGTCACCCAAAGCGATGATAGACGTAGAGGACTTTCTTATTTAGTTATTTACAATGTTTTTGTTATGTATTAATAATCACGCGCTGTAATAAAAAAACAAGTAGCCATATCCTAATACTAAGCGTAAATACATTTGGTTAGAATAGCATAGTATGGCAAGATGTCTTAAAACATATTAATTTTTTAACATTTAAACTTAGACCACATTCTTAGAATACACATAAATGACAGCTTAATGATTTTTTTTACTAATATATTTTATTAATATATTTCTCTATAATATTTAGTTGGCATTTAGTTTTTTATGTCATTTATTTGATAGTTATGTATACATTATTGTATATTAAATGGTATAAAAAGCTCATAATAAAGCACTTTCTCTCTGTAACGAGTTCTTTATAATTAATTAAAAACTAATATTGCCACATTGATGGCTCAAGAAGGTGTAATTGTTCAAATAACACATTGTTTAATTTTAAAATATTAAAAATTGTAACCAAGTGTAATATTTGTGTAAAGGCTAGAAAAATGGGCATTTCCATAGAATGACCCCTATATATTTTAAGCTATAGATATGTGTCTCCACTTTGAAGCTCTTGTGTTTTTCTCTCTAATAATATTCTGCTCACAGATGATTAAATATGAGTTTTGTTGCTGATTTTTGTAAAATAGCTTCCGTTTTTGCTTTTCAGATAAACAGCGGTTTCTGTTTAATATGTCGCAGGCTCGTTTATTAGTTATAAATAATATTGATGATAATAAATCATCAAAAAAAAAATATTGGGCTTGTTTTTGAAGCTGCGGTTGCTTATTTGTCTCGCGAGAGTTCAGTATCAACACAGCAGCGCGAGAGTTCAGTATCAACACAGCAGCGCGAGAGCGAGCGGACCGAACCGAACCGGATCGCGTTTCATCCGTTTAACGGCGGACTGTGTGTTCTGCTGAGCGCTGGTGTGTGTTAGAGTGTGTTTGTACCGGATCCCGCGCATTAACGGCAGATAAACCGAGCTTAACGCGAGACACGGTCAGTCTAGCGTTCACCGACAGAACCAGTGTGTGTTTATATGCTGATTACACTGTATATACTCACATATGTGTGTTATTATGACATTATAGATATACGTGTGTGTGTATTGTGTGATGTGTGTGTGGTGGTTAGTGTAGAATTGTAAATACAGGCACTTTTAATACAATTCTACCATGTTTTACTATAGTAAATATACATGGTTCTTATGGCCTGTGGTGAAAATGCTGTATATTTCATTAATTTATTAGAAAAAAATCAGTTGTGTTATCATTATTATAATTACAAATATTTAGCTCATGTTATTGACAACAGAAATCAGTTAATTTTTAACCAGTTTAACTGCAATATTGAGATTTTTTAATGTTTTTTGAAAGAAGTCTCTTCTATTTGATTTGACAGTAATATTGTGAAATATTATTACATTTACAAATAACTTTATTTCTATTTGAATATATTTTGAAATCTAATTTAGTCCCAAAGATTTCTATTTCAGGTACTTTTGATTTTTTTATTTATCAAATCCTGAAAAAAAGGTATCACGATTTACACAAAAATATTAAGCAGCATAAATGGGCTTTATCGTTCATAATAATAAGCACTAGCATTAATAATTGAGTGCCAATAATAACTGAATATCAAATCAGTATATTATTATGATTTCTGAAGATCATGTGACACTGAAGACTGCAGTAATGATGCTGAAAATACAGCTTTGATCACAGAAATAAATTACAGTTTAACACATATTCACATAGAAAACTGCTGATTTACATTATAATAATATTTCACAATTTTACTGTGTTTTTAATCAAATAAATGAAGCCTTTAAGAGACTTCTTTCAGAAACACAGAACTATGGTAACTCTGTGTGTGTTCAGATGAAGTATGGTAACTCTGTGTGTGTTCAGATGAAGTATGGTAACTCTGTGTGTGTTCAGATGAAGTATGGTAACTCTGTGTGTGTTCAGATGAAGTATGGTAACTCTGTGTGTGTTCAGATGAAGTATGGTAACTCTGAGTGTGTTCAGATGAAGTATGGTAACTCTGAGTGTGTTCAGATGAAGTATGGTAACTCTGTGTGTGTTCAGATGAAGTATGGTAACTCTGTGTGTGTTCAGATGAAGTATGGTAACTCTGTGTGTGTTCAGATGAAGTATGGTAACTCTGTGTGTGTGTTCAGATGAAGTATGGTAACTCTGTGTGTGTTCAGATGAAGTATGGTAACTCTGAGTGTGTTCAGATGAAGTATGGTAACTCTGTGTGTGTTCAGATGAAGTATGGTAACTCTGAGTGTGTTCAGATGAAGTATGGTAACTCTGAGTGTGTTCAGATGAAGTATGGTAACTCTGTGTGTGTTCAGATGAAGTATGGTAACTCTGTGTGTGTTCAGATGAAGTATGGTAACTCTGTGTGTGTTCAGATGAAGTATGGTAACTGTGTGTGTTCAGATGAAGTATGGTAACTCTGTGTGTGTTCAGATGAAGTATGGTAACTCTGTGTGTGTTCAGATGAAGTATGGTAACTCTGTGTGTGTTCAGATGAAGTATGGTTACTCTGTGTGTGTGTTCAGATGAAGTATGGTAACTCTGTGTGTGTTCAGATGAAGTATGGTAACTGAGTGTGTTCAGATGAAGTATGGTAACTCTGTGTGTGTTCAGATGAAGTATGGTAACTCTGTGTGTGTTCAGATGAA
>CM041814.1:784659-792159 GCA_023376895.1 Aspiorhynchus laticeps
TACCTATAGAGTAGTACTGCATCCTTCATATCTCCAAAAAGTCTTTAGTTTTATCATATTTATAAAAGAAAGATACAGATTTACGATTCTCTCCGAGAAAAGCCGAGCTCCTGGAGGCGTGTCGTGTGGGCGGAGCTAAAGAGTGAAGGCGTGTCGTGGGCGGAGCTAAAGAGTGAAGGCGTGTCGTGGGCGGAGCTAAAGAGTGAAGGCGTGTCGTGGGCGGAGCTAAAGAGTGACGAGCACTTGCTCCGATCGCCAACAAAACACAGACATTTGATGGCGTTTCACTCACCGTCTGCAGTTCTGAATCATGACCGGGATCTTTTATAGCTGGGACCGCTCCATCTTTCAGTATTAAACGATGTGCAAATCCAGCGTCGAATTGGGCCTTGTTTATAAAACGTTCGTCAACAAAACACTTGAGAAACTCCATCGCTGCCCGGAAAAACAAACTATATCCACTGTTCACGTAACGCTGGGATCTTTTGGGAAGCTGAACAAGGTTATCTTTCCCTCACAACCAAAAACACTCTTCTTTAGAGACGTTCTTCCCGAGCGAGTCCCGTGCAGCGCTGCCGATTGAAGCGTGTTGATTGGCTGCTCTCGCTCCGGTCGATGCGTGCAGGGGCGTGTTCTTCCGGGAGAAATGCCCATATAAGGAGTTCCACCGTCGTTTACGTCATCAAGAACAACGATCGACAAAAACTCTCCGAAACTTGTACGAATCCGGAAGTGAGATTTTTGGCACAGAAATACTCTGTTATACGTCCCATTTTTTTTTTTGAAGCTTTGTCCATGCTTAGCATGAGAATCAAACTCTTTACCAGCGTAAACAACTCTGAATGCATGAAACAGCATTGTACCGCCCCTTTAAAACAAGCTAAATAATCTATTTCAACCCGAAAACAAGATTCTTTTGACTTATTTTTTTCTGGAAAAAAAACATTTGATTTAAGAATTAGATATTTGGACTGGAAACAAGACAAAAATGTAAGAAAAGCATTTTTTTGCAGTGTGTAACATTTTCTCCCTATAACGCAGTTTGACTCGCCATCGTGTGTATTTATTTATTTATTTATTGCCAAACACCTTAGTTGTTTGGAATTTGCTTTGGTAAGCTCATCAACAATAATAACAAACATAAATACATACACGGCTATATATGTCCCATCAATTATAAGGAGTGAAATACAGATGCATAGACAGCAGAGGAATTAAGAGCGTGAACAATCCTACAATAAGTGCTGTTCAGAAACCGTGTGGTCTTAGTTTAATTGCTCTAAGGCGTCTGCCTGAAGGAAGAGGCGTGAAGAGGTGTCTGGCTGGATGCAAAGGATCTTTCAGGATTTTTAAGCCTTTTTTCTGCAAACGTGAGACATAAATCTCATCAATGGTGGGAAGATCATAACCAATAATTTTCGAAGCAACCCGAGTTATATTATTAATCTGACTTCTCTGCTGAGCTGTGGAGCTACCAAACCCAGGGTGCGAACTACGGGGGAGCTCGGCTCCCCTTAATAAGGCATGGGCTCCCCTGAAAAAGTGATTTGTGAAATTTTGGGGGGTCTCGAAAAATATTGACTGTGTTATTTTGACGTGCAATTTCAGTTTTGTGTAATGTGATCATAGTGGATTATTATGTGTAAAATTGCAAAAATATAATTCAATGCATGACGGCGATTTAAACCTAATTCACTTCAATAAAGAAAACTATACATGCTATTCTTGTCATGAGCATCAATGTGTGGGGCGCTGCGGTGCAAATTCCACTCATGTTTAGTACGTTAACTCAAAGCAAAGACTAAAGGGACTTTGCTCAGGCCGTTGATCTGCGCGCGAATCCTTGAAATCCATTCTGCAGTTAGCATCATATAGCCACCATGGCAAGAAGAACACAAGGTATTTTGTGTTAAGGTAAGACATGTTATTCGTAATTATGTGTTGTGGCTGGGTTGTTATAGGTCTGCGTGACTCTCGATTGACAGCCTGATGCTAAATAGACCATTTGTGGGTGGCTGTTTGTTGTTTCACCGATCAAGTCGTGTCGATAAAGTATAATAGGGTAAATCCTGTATAGTGATATATCCTATACAGTGCTTGCATAAAGCAAGTAGTGCATACACTTGTAGCTGTTATGTATCTTTGTAAGTCATTGTAAGCGCACGAGCCCCCCCCCCGCGTTATAAAAAAAGAAAAAAAAAAAAAAAGAAAAGTGGGCTCCCCCAAAGTCCACGGTATAGTTCGAACACTGACCAAACCACACTATAAGTGAAAAAGTCAGCACGCTTTTAATGACAGCTCTATAAAAATTGAACATACCAACATTAGATATGCCAAACTTTTTAAGCTGTCTTAAGAAGAAAAGCCTTTGATGAGATTTTTTGATAATGCCTCTTAGGTTGTCATCCCACTTTAACGTTGCAGAGATGGTAGTCCCGAGAAACTTAAAACATTGAACATTTTCAATGTCCTGACCATTAATGTCAATGGTAAAACAACATTTGTCCTCCGTCTGAAATCAAACACCATTTCCTTTGTTTTTAGGACATTCAACTTCAAATTATGAGTGCAACTCCAATCAAACAGTGTAGAAACCTCCCTTCTATAGTCCGATTCGTTATCATTTGTTATTAAACCAATCAATGTAGTGTTATCAGCAAGCTTAAAAATTTGCACTGAATTACAATGTGAAACACAATCATTCGTGTATACAGAGTACAATAATGGTGACAATACACATCCTTGTGGGGCGCCCACACTTATTGTCTTAAGACTTGAAAGTATATAATTAATTTTAACTACTTGGGTTCTGTTCTGCAAAAAATCCCAAATCCAGAAAGCAAGTTTATTATATATATTAATTATATACACATTATATATGGGGGGGGGGGGGGGTAGTTTGTCACCTTTTTCACTCCTGACGAGTTTGCACCCCTGAGATATACTGAGACAGATGTAATTTTTTTGCAGTGCATGCAACATTTAATGCCATGACTTTATGAATTTGAATCTTTCTGCTCCTTATTAGGCCTTAAAGAGACAGTACACCCCAAAAATGAAAATCCTGTCATCATTTACTCATCCTCAAGTAGATCCAAACCTGTATGAATGTGTTTGTTCTGCTGAACACAAAGGAAGATATTTTGAAGAAAGTTTGTAATCAGGCTGTTTTGGGGCACCATTGACTTACATAGTAGGAAAAAAAATTACTATGGAAGTCAATGGTGCCCCAGAACTGCTCTGTTTCCCTCGTTCTTCAGAATATCTTCCTTTGTGTTCAGAACAAACACATTTATACAGGTTTGGATCTACTTGAGGGAGAGTAAATGATGACAGGATTTTCATTTTTGGGTGTACTGTCCCTTTAAGGCCTTAACTGCCCCCCCCCCCCCCATTTTTGAAAATTCACGAGACAGTGCAGTATCCAAACTTAAATTATTATAATTCATGAATGCTTTTGAATACAGACCTAAGGTCGGTCTCTTTTTAAAGAAGACAATTAGCAGATTATTACAGAAGTGAAATCATTTAATAAAATTAAAGTATTAAAAAGTTATTGAAGTTTAAATTTACTGTAAAGAAAATGTGTTATACTATTTTTCTTTTCTTTTATATAAAATAAATAGTTAAAAAAATAGTTAAAAATCCAAAATTGCTATAAAATTAAAGCCATATGTCTACATAAGTTGTGTTCCAAATTTGAAGTTGATATAAAAAAAATTGAGGTTCATATGCAATTTTTTTTAAGCGTTATACCACAAACAGCCACCGGGTGCATCCAAACTCCATTGCATTTCTGTCACAAATCTATAAATGTCTCTCTCAATATTACATCTATAACAAAATACCCACCATATATGGAATTTTGAGACTCAGACCTTTCCAACGATATGTATTTTGTGAAGATTACATTAGGATTTAACTGTAATATAGTGAAGTAAACTTAGTCGTCCCATATACGGTGACAGTTAAGGCCTTAAAGGGACAGTGCACCCAAAATGAAAATCCTGTTATTAATTACTCGTTCCAAACTCTCGGACCCTGCATAGACAGCAACACAACTGAAATGTTCCCAGGTCCAGAAACATCGGTAACACAGTCCATGTGACATCAGTGGCTCAACTTCAATTTTGCGAAGCTATGAGAAGACTTTTTGTGCACGAAGAAAACAAAAATAACGATAAGCTCAGAAATATCCCTTAACTGTCATATACGTGAAAGCACACTATCCAAACTTAATCTCTTATAATTCATGAATGCTTTGGAATACAGACATAAGGTTAGACTCTTTTTTAAGAAGACAATCAGCAGATTACTGCAGAAGTGGAATTATATTAAAATATGAAAGTAACAAAGTTATAGAAGTTTAAATGTACTGTAAAGAAAATACACAGTATTTTTATATAAAATAAATATTTTACATAACAGGCTTTACTCTAAAATTGATATCAAATTAAAGTTATGTAACAAATTTGAAGTTGATATGAAAAAATTTAGATTTTATTTTAACGCGTCATACCACAAACAGCCACCGGGTGCATCCAAGCGCCATTTAATTATTTTGATGCATTTTTCTGTCACAAATGTCTAAATTTATCTGTCAATATTACTCCGATCACAATGAGAGTCAGACCTTTCCGACGATATGTATTTTGTCAAGATTATACAATGTTTTGATTCTAAAAGACGTGTAATATGACACTTGACTCCGCCCACTAAGGGGGAGGAGCCGCCAAAAGATTTTAAAGTACCATTTCCATGGTAACGCAATATCATAATGGTTTCCACAGGATGAGGTTTTAAGCTTTAAATGATATATAATTTATGATGATTACTAAAATACTTGATAGGGAAAAAGAGCGCCAAGCGTCGCACAGGTGGGACGGTGACAGTTAAAGAGACAGTACACCCAAAAATGAAAATCCTGTCATCATTTACTCACCCTCAAGTAGATCCAAACCTGTATGAATGTGTTTGTTCTGAACACAAAGGAAGATATTCTGAAGAAAGTTTGTAATCAGGTTGTTTTGGGACACCATTGACTTCAATAGTAGGAAAAAAAATACTATGGAAGTCAATGGTGCCCCAGAACTGCTCTGTTTCCCTCATTCTTCAGAATATCTTCCTTTGTGTTCAGAACAAACACATTCATAAAGGTTTGGATCTACTTGAGGGTGAGTAAATGATGACAGGATTTTCATTTTTGGGTGTACTGTCTCTTTAAGAGGCTAACTTGTGTTGTGAAGATGTCTTACGGGTTTGGAACGAGTAATTAATGACAGAATTGTCGTTTGGGGTGTACTGTCCCTTTAAGGCCTAATAAGGAGCAGAAAGATTCAAATTCATAAAGTCATGGCATTAAATGTTGCATGCATTTTGGGATGAACTACTCCTTTGGTTGGGTTAAGAGCAGCCCTGTATGGATGTGAAGGAGTGTTTTCTCTGTGTGCAGGTATCAGAGGAAGTACCAGTACACACAGGTGGGCCGTACGCTGTGTCAGCCGCCCACCAAAGCCGTGGCAGAGACGCAGTTCTTCTACATAGACGTGTCGACGCTGTCCGGCGCTGGGGTCCACTATCAGCTACACGTCAGTCGTGTGGACAGCTTCACGCTGCAGTGAGTCACTGACACCGGTTCAGACGCAATCAGCTGATGTTCACGCTCCCTGCGCTTTCATCTGATCCAGGGCTGCACCATACCAATAGTCTCTTTAAGACAAGTCGTGTCACTCGGCGGCCATCTTTGAAGCGCCTCTCGGGCATCCGAGTGCATCACTTTGTATGGGGAAACATCAAATTCTCCAAAAGTGTTCACTAAGCTTACGATTAAATTTCATATTTGAAATCAACTTATTTCTCAGGCTAGATCAGCCAGTGCGCGTGCGGCTGACTGTCTCTATAGCAACCGGGACTTCTAACGGCAGCTACAGTGACGCGCTGACTTTACCGGTCAGCGATTGGCTCTTTCATTCAGAAGGCGGGGCTTCCTGCGATTGGGCGGCTATATTGAGCGTTGCATTTTTCCCCGTTCAACAAACCTATACGAGTGACATGTCTCGGGTATTCTATAGTCTTTGACGATACTGGAGAAAACTCACATTGTGTTATTTAGTATTTCTGCAATATATATTTACATTTATGCATTTAGCAGACGCTTTTATCCAAAGCGACTTACATTGCATTCATTTGATCAGCTCTTGGTTTCCCTGGGAATCGAACCCATGATCTTGGCGTTGCTAGCGCCATGCTCTACCATTTGAGCTACAGGAAATATATATTGCGATATGAAAAAACTCTCCGTAGATATCATCCTAAAAGTGTACGTATGCACAAAAGCTAGATTTTGCGTACGCATTAATTTTTTCAGATTTATAAATCCATGTGTACGCCAGAACCTGTGCAAAAATCCCTTTATAAATCCCAGTCAGAGGATCTCCAGCCTGACTCCTCCCACAAATCACCATATATGGAGCTAACAACGCCTAGGTTTACTATGCATAACCTCATCTGCATATCATTTCCATGCATATTCCCATCCACGTGACACGTGTTAAATAAGGGGTCCTATGATGTTGTTTCAGGGGTGTACTAGAACATGCTCTCTCGCTTGGTGGTTCAAAAATCGCATTATTTTTCACATAATTTACATTATTACAATACCTCTCTCCCCAGCCTGACACAAACGACTCGATTAGTTCAGGGTTTGATGAAGCCCCGCCTTCTGAGAAACTACATGTGTTGTGATTGGTTAGCTGTCCCGGTGCGTTGTGATTGGTGAACAGCTTAGACGGTGTTTTAGACGGCAAATTAATTCCCTGCCAGCAGGAGGCGCTGTTGGAGCGGGAGAGAGCGAGGTTTCCACGGTAACGCTGTACACAAAGCAGAGCTCCGCTCACAAACGCTGCTTTATCAGACATTATATGCAAGATTACATGAAAATGACATCCATAATTTTCTGAAAACAGTTGGTTTCCATCAGAAATACAGTGATATAAAATCACCAGCACCGGGTTTTGATTCTGAAACGTTCAGAGCTCAACCAAGCGCCTCCCCCCCCCGACCATTCGAATCTCAGTAGGCGGGATTTACAATTAGTGATGTCACAAATACAGGAAGACATCTTTGTAGTCCAAACGAGCCGTTCGTTGTAGTTCTTGAAAAGGGATTTTTTTAAAACAAAATATCTCCCTTTGGAGTGGACTTTGAGATTTGTAACGTTGTAGATGGTTTTATGCTCAAACATACACACTACACACTGACTAACATTCAAAAAGTGAAAAAGCATAATAGGACCCCTTTAAGGAAATATGAGATCTTGACTGTAATTCCAGTTGGGCCATAGCCTACACATTAATTTTTATTGCTAAAAATTATCCAGCATCCTTGTTACATTAAATAATGAAAATATCCATAAAAACAAAACGGTTTAAAATAGTTGATCTCATTATTTTACACAGCTCGTATAGTATTTCAATTGTTTTAAAAATTCAAATCAAATTA
>CM041814.1:797159-799659 GCA_023376895.1 Aspiorhynchus laticeps
CAATCAGAGCACTGTGTTATTGTACTGCAGCCAATCAGAATCCATGTTTGATGTGATTGTGTGTGTTTCTCAGATGAGCTGCTGGACGCTGGGAATCGCAGTAAAACTCTGGATGTGATTGTTACTCCTGCCATTAACTGTGAGCAGCACACTACACATTCACTCAGTCATTCATTCATCCGTCCATCAGTTCATTGGCTCATTCTGTCTGTTCTGTAGCGGAGGTGTATGTGATGGGGATGCTCTTCTGCCTGGGGATCTTCCTGTCCCTCTATCTGCTAACGTTTCTCGTGGCGTGTTTGGAGAATAAGAGGTATGGACACTGTGTTTGAAGTGATTATGACACACATGCTGCTCTGAGCCTGACACATGACACCGAATAAACCCAGTAATCAATGGTTTTCATGATGACATGAGACGAGTAAATGACAGCCAATCACATTCTGTCTTTCTCAGGATGAACAGGAAGAGGGAGGGGCTTCTGAACATCGACACCTCACCTGCTGAGACAGGTAACCAAACACACACACCTGTAGGAGTGTTAGCTGTAATCTATTAATTAATCTGGATCACAGAATTATTAATGTCTTTAATGTAATGAGTGACTTTATTAAAGTGTTTATTCTTTTATTTTATTTTTGGCATCTTTGTGTGTTTAGCGTCTCTCTTGGGTAAGATCTGTGTTATTTGCATGCTGTCACTCACTGTGTGTGTGTGCGTGTGTGTGCGTGTGTGTGAGAGAGAGTGTGTGTGCATGTGTGTGTGCGTGTGAGAGTGTGCGTGTGTGTGTGTGTGAGTGAGCGAGTGTGTGTGAGTCTGTGTGTGTGTGAGAGCGAGCGAGTGTGTGTGTGAGCGAGTGTGTGTGTGTGTGTGTGTGTGTGTGTGTGTGTGTGTGTGAGAGCGAGTGTGTGAGTCAGTGTGTGTGTGAGAGAGCGAGCGAGTGTGTGTGTGTGTGAGCGAGTGTGTGTGAGTGTGTGTGTGAGCGAGTGTGAGTGAGCGAGTGAGTGTGTGTGTGTGAGAGCGAGCGAGTGTGTGTGTGTGTGTGTGTGTGTGTGTGTGAGAGAGAGTCAGTGCGTGTGTGTGTTTGAGTGTGTGTGTGTGCGTGAGTGTGTGTGAGTGTGTGAGTGAGAGAGAGTCAGTGCGTGTGTGTGTTTGAGTGTGTGTGTGTGCGTGAGTGTGTGTGAGTGAGTCAGTGTGTGAGTGTGTGAGTGAGTGTGTGTGTGAGTGTGTCAGTGTGTGTGAGTCAGTGTGTGTGTCTCTCTCTCTTTATGGGAACTTCCTGTGCACTTCATCTGTAGTTGTGACATCACTGCTGTAAACTAACCCACTAACACACTCCTGTTTAGAAGTGAATACTAACATCTTTTAATCTCAGTTTTGGGCATGACGGCCTCATTTACTCTCATGAGTGACTCTGCTGAATGATCGAGTGATCGAGTAGAAAGAAACATGAATGCCAGCAGTGTTTGAAATATTAAAGACTATTATACTAGTTGTTTAGATCAGTTCTGTGTGGATTTCGTAATGAATGTGGCGTCACTCCTGTAAGTAACTGAACTGTGTGTGATATTCAGTACTGAAGATTTAGATGCAGTTACACACACACACGCGCACGCACGCACGCGCACACTCACACACACACACACACACACACACTCACACTCACTCACTCACACTCACACACACGAGCATCTATCTAACTCACAGTGTGTGTTTCAGGAAAGGCTCCAGTGTCTCCGTATGAATACGGTTCATTTGGTAAGTTTGTGAAAGTTTTCACTCGGATTGATTCTTTCTGTGTCAGATGTGTTTTAATCTGTCTGCTGTTTCTCCAGCTGATAACGGCAGCACACTGAGCTCTGAAGCTGTTACTGACAGCTTAGCATCGGCTGATGGGAACTACGGATACATGGGTACACACACACACACACACACACACTGACTCACACTCTGACGCACACACACACACACACACACACACACACTGACTCACGCACACACACACACACACACACACACACTGATTCACGCACTCACACACACACACACACACACTGACTCACGCACACACACGCACGCACGCACGCACTCGCTCACTCTCACACACACACACACACGCACGCACTGACTCACTCTCACTCACACGCACGCACGCGCTCACTCTCACTCACACACACACACACTGATTCACACACACTGACTCACGCATGCACACACACACACACACACACACAGTGACTCATGCACTCGCACGCACGCACACACTCGCTCACTCTCACTCACACACACACACACACACAGTGACTCACGCACTCACACGCACGCACGCACGCACGCACGCACACACACACTCGCTCGCTCACTCACACTCACACACACACGCTGATTCACTCACACTGACTCACGCATGCACACACACACACACACAGTGACTCACGCACTCACACGCACGCACGCACGCACGCACACACTCGCTCACTCTCACTCACACACACACGCT
>CM041814.1:822159-829659 GCA_023376895.1 Aspiorhynchus laticeps
TTGTATTGAAATGTAGTAATAAGTCATGTTCAATCATAATTTCCCTAGATAATTGTTGCATATCGTGCACTTCGCTTTGACAGGGCTGCACACGCGAGCAGGACAGTATTCATTCATACAACTTGTTAATTCGTTCCTATGACATATTAATTTGTGGCAGCTGTCCATGTTTCATTAATTTGTTCCCTAGAACAGGGGTTCCCAAACTTTTCCATTCCACGACCCACCTAGACAAGTATAATCTATTTCAAGACCCACCAAAATATTAGAGATAAAAAACTATTGACATTACTATAAGCTTAATCATAATTAAAAGCATAATATGGCAGAAATTAAGTATTTAAGAAAAATAACCATTTTATTTTATAGGCTAGTACCACTGTAAACATTCACTACTAATATTTACGTTTTCATTTCTTAATTTACAGACGTTAATGAGTCTAGAAATATGTCCATAAAACCTGGAAAGCGCTCACTCCGGTGCGGCTATGAACTGTAATCCGCTGCGAGTGCTATAAAAAAAAAGTGCCCTCACAACCCAACATTATTTTATTTTATTTTAGCAAAGCATAAGAAGTGAAGCAGAATTTTCAAACAGTTTAGAGATTAAAATAATTTTGAAATAATTGTAAGAATAATAAACATATGCGTCTCATTTTAAATAAACACTAAAAACCAAGAAGACAAATTTACTTCAGCCAGAAATGTACTTTTGCAATGGTTAAATAAATGTTCAGCTATATCTTCAAAAGATTTTTTTACATTTTCTTCTCTATATAGTGATGAAATAATATAAAATTTTGTCAATTCTGTTATGCTAGCATGTGGAAATGTTTGTATAGTGTTACAATTAACCCCGCATTTGTGCCCCGCTCAACCTGTACATGTGAAACGCTTTTTACGGACAGTTTATGGATTAAATGCATATGAAGGAACGAAAACAACAAACTCTTTACATCTCTCAGAAAGATACAGTGCAGAGTTCAAACAGACGATAGAAATGAATGAACAGCCTACCTGATACAGTTTTCACAACATTTGAATTTTCCGGTGTATGCAATCTCATGCAGAACACAGCGCAGTGAAGTGAGAGAGTTTCTTCTCATTAATAATGCAGACCGAGCATTTTAATAATGAACCGTCGCTCTGAGACCCTCACTGTTTTTACAACTCGTGCGCGTCCGCGCTTCAAAACACGCAACGCATGTTTTAAATCCCGGCCTTTGCGATTCGAAAATCGCACTGAGCAATATCGCAATTCGTAATTAATCTTTGTATATCGTCCAGCCCTAGGAACTGTGTGTGTGTTGTGTGTGTGTGTGTTATTTAGCTGCCGCCAAGTGGCTTTGTGCGACCCACAGTTTGAAAACCCCTGCCCTAGAAAACCCATGATTTAACTTAAATGCGGGAACAATTGAAGTCATAGTAACGAATTCTTAATTCATGGCCACGAAATCTTTCATTTCCCCCCCCACGTTTACCACAGTAAGAGATGCGAAAACAGTGATTAAAAGTGAACAACAATAAAATAAACCTGCGAATCTAGAGGGTGAGACGGTGAGGATTTGGGAAAATAAATAATAAATATTATTAAATTCGTGACCATCCGGAAAAACAGAACACAAGCTGCATATGACTTGATTTAAATGTATGCATGAATCAAAAAGCATGGTCGCGATGTAACATTTGCCTGCTAACCAATTATTTCTCTTATTAACAAAGCTTTGTACCTCACTTGTGTCATAATACTCACATTAAAATGTTTCAAATGAGTAACAGTGTGTTTGTAGCAACGCCGGTGGTTCTGGATAACTGACCGCACGTCACAGCCCCACGCGCCGTACTTGCGTTTGGGATCTTTTTATTTTAAATCCCGATAATGTCAATTGCAAACATTGCTATGATGTTTTAAAACGAGCACTATGAAACCATTTAAAAAGGCGCATTCAGCGGTCTCCGTGACAGGATATAAAACGGCACACAAAGTATAATGATCCCGTGCATAACTATGGCACGCTCTCTTTCTTTTATCAAATGATCATAATCACATCCATTCATTTTACCATCCTGCCACTAGCCTTTTATTTAGACTAAAACCCCTTTTCATTCGGGTGAGAAAGCTGGTGTTTTGAGTGGCATTTGCACATCCTGTCATGCTGGTGACTATGCCACTGCAATAGACGCATTTTGCAGTAGTTATGGTTAACGATTAATCGATTAATTGATCGTTAATTTAAACGACGATCGATTATGGAAATTATTGAAAATTGACATCCCTAATACAGACTTAAGGTTGGTCTCTTTTTAAAGAAGACAATTAGCAGATTATTACAGAAGTGAAATAATTTAATAAAATTAAAGTATTAAAAAGTTAGAGAAGTTTAAATTTACTGTAAAGAAAATGTATTATACTATTTTTATTATATTTTGTATAAAATAAATATTTAAAAAAATAGTTAAAAATCCAAAATTGCTATAAAATTAAAGCCATATGTCTACATAAGTTGTGTTCCAAATTTGAAGTTGATATAAAAAAAATTGAGGTTCATATGCGATTTTGTTTAGGCGTTATACCACAAACAGCCACCGGGTGCATCCAAACTCCATTGCATTTCTGTCACAAATCTATCAATTTCTCTCTCAATATTACATCTATAACAAAATAACCACCAAATATGGAATCTTGAGACTCAGACCTTTCCAACGATATGTATTTTGTCAAGATTATAAAAAGTTTTGATTCTAAAAGACCGTAATACATTTTGTAATATGACACCGCCGCTAAGGGGGAGGAGCCTAAAACATTTTGAAGTGCCGTTTCTATGGTAACGCAATGTTTGATTTCAAAATGGTTTTCACAGGATGAATTTTGAGATTTTAAGCTTTCAGATGGTATATAACTTATGATGATTGCTAAAACATGTGATGGGGAAAAAGGCAAGGATATAAAGACTTTTGTGACAAAGCTCAGAACTCCTGTTATGATGTTGATTTATCAGACGCTTGGTGCACTCTTGTCATAAATGAATCTATTACTGTTCCTACATAATTTGTAACAACAAAAAATGGTAATATATCTATTTAGGAGACTTAGACCTTTCCAATGATATATAGTTTGTCATGATTACATTAGGATTTAATTGTAATATAGTGAAGTAAACTTAGGCGTCCCGTATACGGGACGGTGACAGTTAAGGGGTTAAGGGAAAGTTCACCCAAAAATGAACATTTTCATCATTTAGTCAACCTCGAGTGGTTCTAAACCTGTATACATGTATTTGTTCTACTGAACACAAAGGAGGATATTTGGAATAATGTTAATATACAAATTATTTCTTACTACTATGGAAGTGAATGGGACTCAAGATTTGCTTGGTTACAAACATTCTTCGAAATATCTTCCTTTGTGTTCAGCAGCAAAAATAAATTAAACAGTTCTGGAACAACTCGAGAGTAAGTAACTGACAGCATTTTAATAGTACCTATCCCTCTATGTGCTTTTTTGTAATAGTTTTCTACTGTTATCAACAACTTCAGCTTATCACTAAATATTTTTCAAGCACAATAGGAGTGTCCTCGATAAAGAAATAGTTTAAACGATGTCTTTTGTTAGAGCAGGTTACTTAACAAGAAGCTGTAACATACCTGTTTGTGGATATATCCTGACGAGACGCCGCCTCGGAGTCTTCACTGGAGCATCGTTTCTCGGGGGTCTGCCATCAACGAAGTGGAAAGAGCAAACATACGGAAATATCGGTGGTTTCTTTAAGTTTACATTTACGCTTTTATCCAAAGAGACTTACAATTGGGGAGTACATAAAGCGATTCATCTTGAAGAGGCAATCAGACAGAGCAAGTGCTCGTAACACCAAGTCTCAGTCATTGTTCGAATAAGTACAAGCTAGTAAGGGAAGGAGAGAAAGATAAAGGAATTTTTTTTTTTTAATGAACAAGTTTAGGATGAAGTCAAGTAGTGCCGAAAGAGATGAGTCTTCAGTTGTTGCTTGAAGATTGACGGATCCAGCATTCTGGATAGGGGTGGGAAGATTATTCCACCAGCCAGGAATGGTGTTCTGGAGAGTGATTTTGAGCCTCTGTGATGGTACCACGAGGCGTCGCTCACTAGCAGATCTCAGACTTCTGGAGGGGATGTAGATTCGTAATAGTGAGTGGAAGTAGTGCTGAGCCTGTGGTCGTTCTGTATGCAAGCATCAGTGTCTTGAACTTGATGCGAGCTGTCACTGGGAGCCAGTGCAGTGAGATGAAGAGAGGTGTAACATGGGCTCGTTGAAGACCAGTCGTGCCGCAGCATTCTGAATCATTTGTAGAGGTTTGATTGTGTTTGATGGAAGTCCAGCCAGAAGAGCATTGCAGTAGTCCAAGCCTAGAACCGACAAGGGCCTGGACAAGAAGTGCTCTGTTAGGAATGACCTGGTCTTTCTGATGTTGTGTAGCGCAAACCTGCAAGATCGAGCGGTCTTTGTGCTCTTTGAAGGTCAGCTGGTCATCAAAGATTACACCGAGATTTCTGACCGAGGTTTATTATTGATGAATCTAGCTTGATGGTGAAGTCATGCTGTAGAGTCGGAGTGGCTTTTAACCAAAGCCGACGAGCTTCTACTCCCTTCGGAGGGGCGTGCAAATCATAAGGTGCCCCACATTCAGCTGCGGTGCGTGGTAGAGGTCTTCACGGGTCCAAAAATTTGTACCCGAACCCGAAGAGACCCGTAAATATGGCGCACGGAACCGCCCCGGACCCATATTTTATTTGAAAGTGGGACCCGAACCCGTGCAGACCCGAGAAATGCCTTAAATGTACTACCCGGACCCGACGCGGACCCGACCATTATTCGAAAGTTGGACCCGAACCTGTGCAGACCTGAGAAATGCCTTAAATGTACGACCCGGACCCGACGCGGACCCGACCATTATTCGAAAGTTGGACCCGAACCCGTGCAGACCCGAGAAATGCCTTAAATGTACTACCCGGACCCGACGCGGACCCGACCATTATTCGAAAGTTGGACCCGAACCCGGGCAGACCCGAGAAATGCCTTAAATGTACGACCCGGACCCGACGCGGACCCGACCATTATTCGAAAGTTGGACCCGAACCCGGGCAGACCCGAGAAATGCCTTAAATGTACGACCCGGACCCGACGCGGACCCGACCATTATTCGAAAGTTGGACCCGAACCTGTGCAGACCTGAGAAATGCCTTAAATGTACGACCCGGACCCGACACGGACCCGACCATTATTCGAAAGTTGGACCCGAACCCGTGCAGACCCGAGAAATGCCTTAAATGTACGACCCGGACCCGACACGGACCCGACCATTATTTGAAAGTGGGACCCGAACCCGTGCAGACCCGAGAAATGCCTTAAATGTACGACCCGGACCCGACGCGGACCCGACCATTATTCGAAAGTTGGACCCGAACCTGTGCAGACCTGAGAAATGCCTTAAATGTACGACCCGGACCCGACCATTATTTGAAAGTGGGACCCGAACCCGTGCAGACCCGAGAAATGCCTTAAATGTACTACCCGGACCCGACACGGACCCGACCATTATTTGAAAGTGGGACCCGAACCCGTGCAGACCCGAGAAATGCCTTAAATGTACGACCCGGACCCGACACGGACCCGACCATTATTTGAAAGTGGGACCCGAACCCGTGCAGACCCGAGAAATGCCTTAAATGTACGACCCGGACCCGACACGGACCCGACCATTATTCGAAAGTTGGACCCGAACCCGTGCAGACCCGAGAAATGCCTTAAATGTACTACCCGGACCCGACGCGGACCCGACCATTATTCGAAAGTTGGACCCGAACCCGGCTGGGAAGACACAGACCCGACTGCACCCGTCCCGATCGGCACATATTGCACAGCAAATGCTATTAAGTCAATAAACATGTTGCGAAAAATAAACATGTTACTGTTAGTAGCCCTCTCCCTGACTGCGATGCATACAATCCTCCTTGCAATACATTTCCATCCATGTTAGGCTGTTCCTCTCTCTTGCTGACTGAAAGAGCTTCTTAATCCACTCATTATTCCAGCTTCAAAAGTACACGGATGACTAATGCAACTTCGCAATTTTTTTTTTCATCTGGAGTCAGCTTCGACTGTTACGTTTACCCTTTTGAACTACAATAACGATACTTTTTGTTGGTTGTAATAAAGACTCAATTTGCGTAGCAAAAAACGCATTTAGAAGTTTGTCACTCTACTGCGTGCGTGTTCAATAACAGGTGCGTCTATTCAGTTTTGTTTGAGCTTTTTTTTTCACATCACTCATGAAGGAATCCGTGATCAGCGTCCGCTTGCAGTAACTTACTACTCCGCCCGCGCTCTGTTTCTGGCGGCTGAGGTAACGCGTGGTTTTTTTCTTCCATCTTATTTCCCGCTCACACTTTTCTCATCCTAATTTTACAAACTGCAAGTTACACACACGCATGCTGACTGACGCTGATCACTGGCGGGTGCGGTGTTCTCCGATCGACTCGGGTATTACACACAATGTTAAAAAGACCCGGACCCGAAGTAATAGATTGGGACCCGACCCGGACCCGGCTGACCTTTTAAAATATAGACCCGAACCCGTACGGGTCCCGGGTCCTCGAGTCCTCTGTGAAGACCTCTAGTGCGTGGATTATGGTCAAAACAAATGTCTTGCAGGTATGTTTTTATGCTTGAATCAGCTATTATGACACCCCCTAACTGCATAAGGTACGCCAGTCTTTCTGTGGTCCATATTAAAAGTAAACTAGCCTGTAAAATCTGCACAGTGAACGCAAAACTACCGAACTACTATCAGCGGAAGTGCTTTACCGGAAATCTGACACATTATAGTTCGAAACTGGCGGCGCCTGCGCTTACTTGAAAAGTAAGGTGGATATAGACTAATACAATCACATACAACAATCATTTCTGTAATATTTGTTACAATATATACTGATAAATGTAACATTGACTTCAATATTATGAGACTGAATGCTTTCATCTGATTTGCAGCTCAAACTAGTTCAAATATAGTGAATTAACTCATCATAAATCACAATATTTCCATCTAACATGTATTTTGAGCTGCAGCTCGTCATATTAATGGAGTGTTATAGTTAGCAGTAAACCTCACCTGAATATGTTCATAGATTTGTGTTGGATGTTATCTTTTGGAATGGAAATATGGATATTTTATTTGCAAACATAATACTTTTTTCGCTTATTTCAGTTAATATCATTAACTATAGCGAGCTGAGGCAGTAGTAGTGCTGATAGTGTCGTGTAAACACGACTGAAGACGAGAAAAGAGGAAGAAACAGATGAACCGATTCAATTGAGTGAGTCATTTACACTGGAACCGATTCAATTGATTCAAACGCGATCATTCAGATCAAGCGATTCACGAGCACAAACAGTTCAGAATAGCTATTAATTTCGTAATCGATCCATTTGCTTGTAATGATTTTAAAAAGTATACAGTAGTGAT
>CM041814.1:842159-844659 GCA_023376895.1 Aspiorhynchus laticeps
TCACGATGAATGCGGCTAAAGTAAACAATCCCTCAGAGAGCGGCTCGGAAGAGAGGGAGGCGGGGTCAGCAGAGCTCATTTGCATTTAAAGCGACATGCAATAAAACAGCTTGCTGTAGACAGAGCTGTTCTGACACAGGGTAAAAACTGTGTTTTTTACACTACCATTGAGAAATTTTAACCAAACTAGGTTACAGACTTTTCATTAAGACCCTAAAGAATCATATCAACTTGTGGAAAATGGGCATCCAATGAAATTAAGACTATAAATAGTATAATTTTACAGTTTTACCGTAAAACAAAATAACCTAAATCAGTAAATTATTATTTTTCTTAAATAATTATTTTTTATTTTTTACTGAAATATTGCAACAGTAATGGTAATTTCTTATTTTAATACTTTTATTTAGTGGTAATAATAATAATCATGTGTGTGTGTGTGTGTGTGTGTGTGTGTGTGTGTTGTACCTCTCTCTGGTACTCTGCTAAAGGTTGTTCTGGTCGTGTGCTCCTCAAATCCTTCTGTGTGTTACTCAGTTTAGCCTGACAAACACAACAGAGTTAAACACACACACACACTCTCATAAACACTTAGAGCTCTCTCTCTCTCTCTCACACACACACACACACACACACTCTCATAAACACTTAGAGCTCTCTCTCTCTCACACACACACACACACACACACTTATATACACTCTTACTGCTCTCTCTCACACACACACACACACACACTCTCATATACACTTACAGCTCTCTCTCTCTCACACACACACACTCTCATAAACACTTAGAGCTCTCTCTCACACACACACACACACACACACTTATATACACTCTTACTGCTCTCTCTCACACACACACACTCTCATATACACTTACAGCTCTCTCTCTCTCTCTCACACACACACACACACTCTCATATACACTTACAGCTCTCTCTCTCTCTCTCACACACACACACACACTTATATACACTCTTACTGCTCTCTCTCTCACACACACACACACTCTCATATACACTTACAGCTCTCTCTCTCTCACACACACAGACTCTCTCTCTCTCTCACACACACTCTCATATACACTTACAGCTCTATCTCTCTCACACACACACAGACTCTCTCTCTCACACACACACACACAGACTCTCTCTCTCCCACACACACACTCTCATATACACTTAAAGCTCTCTCTCTCTCACACACACACACACACAGACTCTCTCTCTCTCACTCACACACACACTCTCATATACACTTACAGCTCTCTCTCTCTCACACACACACACACACACTCTCATATACACTTACAGCTCTCTCTCTCACACACACACACTCTCATATACACTTACAGCTCTCTCTCTCTCACACACACAGACTCTCTCTCTCTCTCACACACACTCTCATATACACTTACAGCTCTCTCTCTCACACACACACTCTCATATACACTTATAGCTCTCTCTCTCTCTCTCACACACACACTCTCATATACACTTACAGCTCTCTCTCTCACACACACACACTCTCATATACACTTACAGCTCTCTCTCTCTCACACACACAGACTCTCTCTCTCTCTCACACACACTCTCATATACACTTACAGCTCTCTCTCTCACACACACACTCTCATATACACTTATAGCTCTCTCTCTCTCTCTCACACACACAGACACAGACTCTCTCTCTCTCTCTCTCACACACACACACTTATATACACTCTTACTGCTCTCTCACACACACACACACACACTCTCATATACACTTACAGCTCTCTCTCTCTCACACACACACACACACACACACTCTCATATACACTTACAGCTCTCTCTTTCTCACACACACACACACACACCTGAAGTCTGATGGAGGTCAGCTGCTCCTCCTTCTTCTCTTGTAGCCGCCTCCTCTCAGCCCGGAGCTCCTCCTCTGACTCCTCCCTCAGGTGCTCGAGGTCCCGCCTCCTCTGAGTCTCCGCCCTCTCCCGCTCCGCCTCCAGCTCTGAGCACAGCTCCTGCAGCTTCACTTCATTCTCAAGCCTGAACACACACATGGGACGAATGTGTGTGTGAATGCACCGATGGTGATACAGTGTGTGTGTGTGTGTGTGTGTGTGTGTGTGTACCTGAGCTGTTGTAGTTGTGTGTGCATGTCGTTGTTCAGTCGCTCCTCCTCGTCTCGTCTCTGTTTGAGTATCTGCTCCTTCAGGACCCTGAAACACACACATCATGTGACCTGTGATTTGTGTCATGTGATCTGAGACGATGAGAGTTTATATCAGCATCGTGAGCATCAGCTCATCTACCCACAATGCAGCAGTGACTGACCGGAGCTGCTCAGCGCTCTCCTCCTTCATCCGGCGCTCCTCGTCCTCCATCAGCTGCAGCTGCAGTCTCCTCTGCGTCTCCTCCATCAGTCTGCTCCTCTCCTCCATCTGTCTCTCTGCATCCTCCTCCAGCCTCTTCCTCTCCTCTTCCTCCCTCTCTTCTCGTCT
>CM041814.1:857159-859659 GCA_023376895.1 Aspiorhynchus laticeps
CTTATGGCTGGTTTTGTGCTCCAGGGTCACATTGTAAACATTATGCACCTTTTTCACAGATAGTCGTGTTATTTTATTGCTTTGAATAAAGGTGCATTAGTAATATTTTGCTCGATGCGCCCTCTTGTGGCCTCAGGAGAGAAACCAATAGCTTTTTCCCCCTTAACTGAAATTATGCCTTTTAAATTCGAATATAATTTTAATATTGATATTGATGTGTTTGTGTTCACCTCGTACTGCAGTCCTGATCCCAGAGCGTCCAGATCCAGATGGAGGTTCTGCAGGAGTCCGGATGAGTCCCGCGGCCTCTAAACACACACACACACACACACACTTAGATCTGATCCAGTGTTCAGTGGGACTCAGGCAGTGTGTGTGTGTGAGAGCGTGAGAGAGTGTGTATGTGTGTGTGTGTGTGTGTGTGTGTGTGTGTGTGAGTGTGAGTCTGAGAGAGTGTGTATGTGTGTTTGTGTGTGTGTGAGTGTGAGTGTGAGAGAGTGTGTATGTGTGAGAGAGTGTGTATGTGTGTGTGTGTGAGTGTGTGTGAGTGTGTGTGTGAGAGAGTGAGAGAGTGTGTGTGTGTGTGTGTGTGAGTGTGAGTGTGAGAGAGTGTGTATGTGTGTGTGTGTGAGAGAGTGTGTATGTGTGCAGACGTGCGCGTGTGTGTGTGTGTGTGTGTGTGAGAGAGAGTGTGTGTGTGAGTGTGTGTGTGTGTGTGTGTGTGTGTGAGAGAGAGAGTGAGAGTGTGTGTGTGAACAGACGTGTGTGTGCAGAGTGCGAACACACAGAGTGTGTGCAGACGTGCGCGTGTGTGTGTGTGTGTGTGTGAGAGAGAGAGTGAGAGTGTGTGTGTGAACAGACGTGTGTGTGCAGACGTGCGTGTGTGTGTGTGTGTGTGTGTGTGTGTGTGAGAGAGTGTGTGTGTGTGCGTGTGTCAGACTCACCCCCTCCTCAGAGATCTCCTCGTCTTCCTCAGCGCTCCTCTCCTCATGAACGCTTCTGGAAGCAGCAGAACTCAACACACCAGCCTGATGCACAGAACACAAATCAAAATCCAAAACACAGCTCACACTCACAAATCACAACTCCAACACACTTCTGCTGTTTTACCCCGAGAGCGGTTTTGAGCGGCTGGAGTCCAGACGAGGTGCCCAGAGATCCTCTGAGAGGAGCGACAGCAGCCTCAGACAGACCGCGGAGAGGAGCGAGAGGAGCCAGCACCTACAGACAGAGATTTACATTTAGTCATTTTGCAGATGCTTTTATGCAAAGTGACTTACAGTTGAGCTCTCGGTAAGCCCCGCCCCCCTTAGTTACTGTTGCTGGACAAACAAACAGAGCTGCTCATGCTCTCACAGTGAGAGCGGTCAGCGTGAAAACCTTGTCACATGATGTTTTTGCACTATTTTGGCCACCGAAGGCCACCAAATGTGAATGAAATATTCCATGGAGGGGTTTATAAATGAGTAACTGGAAGCGAGGGTTTATAGATCACGATGCAAGCGGGAGACGTCTCATATTACGATCGCAGATGCAGCATCAACACTGTTCATGTATCACAGCGTACCATTACATTAATGTACATTTAACCAGTTTAATATGAAGAGACACTAGACCTTCGTTTATGTGTTTTTGACCCACACTGTACAAGACGCGAGAACATTAGGTTTGTACGTGAGCATGAACGTTAGCTAGTTTTATCCAGAGATACCTCGCTGAAGATAACATTAACGTGCTCGAGCAGATGAAGATTGTAACTTAATGAGTGTATGACGAGCAGAAAATGAACGTTTGTATTGGGGTTGAATACTTTTGCTCTGTTTTGTTTGGATTCAGGAAATGTAATAAAGTAAATGATATTGCTGATACCTGGAATCAGTGTTATAAGCACCACACGCACATCGTTTATACATTTATGAAGCATAAACACCATAAAACCGATGCGAGCGTCAGATCTTCCAGTGTTTCTCTATGGAGCTGAAACCTAAAGATGACTGAGCTCCGCCCCCTGCAACTGATACTCGACTGCCATTGGCTAGTCTGCGTTCGAGGGGAGGGGCTTACCGATAGCTTAATTGGGGAATACATAAAAATAAAGATCACACAGATCATTACACCTGCTGTTTAACAGTTACACATACACTACCATTCAAAAGCTTTAGCTCAAGTTTTTTTAGTCTCTTCTGCTCATCAAGGCTGCATTTATTTGACTGAAATATAGTATAAATGCTGAAATATTATTATAATGTAAAACAGCTGTTTTCTATGTGAATATGTGTTAAACTGTAATTTATTTTTCTGATCAAAGCTGTATTTTCAGCATCATTACTGCAGTCTTCAGTGTCATGATCTTCAGAAATCATAATAATATGCTGCTCAAGAAACATTTATGATTATTATCAATGTTGAAAACATTTTTGTGGAAACCACGATACAGTATAGGGTCAGAAATTAATACTTTTATTCATTAAGGATGCATTAAATTGATCAAAAGTGACAG
>CM041814.1:867159-892159 GCA_023376895.1 Aspiorhynchus laticeps
GAGACAGCTTCATGTTATACAGGAGTGTAATCACACAGTGATCTCGTTCAGTCTCGAACACGTGCTGCAGATTCAGAGCATCTTTGTGTTACAAGCGTTTATAACATCTCGTCAGTACTGAAGCGTTTCTGACACGGAATACAATATTACAAAAGGTTATTGTGATTTATCTCGCAATTATGACTTTTTTTCTTGCAATTATGACTTTTTTCTCAGAATAATGACTTTTTTTCTCAGAATTATGACTTTTTTTCTTGCAATTATGACTTTTTTCTCAGAATAATGACTTTTTTTCTCAGAATTATGACTTTTTTTCTTGCAATTATGACTTTTTTCTCAGAATAATGACTTTTTTTCTTGCAATTATGACTTTTTTCTCAGAATAATGACTTTTTTTCTTGGAATTATGACTTTTTATCTCAATTGTGAGATATAAACTCGTAATTGAGAGTTAAAGTCCAGTTTTGAGGGGAAAAAAGACTGATATGTTCTCACAATTGCAAGTTTATATCTCACAATTGTGAAAAAAAGTCATAATTGCGAGAAAAAAAGTCATAATTATGAGATAAAAACTCGTAATTCTGAGAAAAAAAAAATCATAATTGCAAGAAAAAGTCAGAATTATGAGATAAAAAATCATAATTGCAAGAAAAAATGTCATAATTGTGAGATAAAAAATCATAATTCTGAGAAAGTCATAATTGCAAGAAAAAAAGTCAGAATTATGAGATAAAAAATCATAATTGCAAGAAAAAGTCATAATTGTGAGATAAAAAATCATAATTGCAAGAAAAAAAGTCATAATTGTGAGAAAAAAACTCGTAATTCTGAGAAAAAAGTAATAATTGTGAGATAAAAAGTCAGAATTGTGAGATAAAAAGTCATAATTATGAGATAAAAAGTCATAATTGTGAGATAAAAACTCGTAATTGAGAAAAAAGTCATAATTGTGAGATAAAAAGTCATAATTATGAGATAAAAAGTCATAATTGTGAGAAAAAAGTCATAATTGTGAGATAAAAAGTCATAATTATGAGATAAAAAGTCATAATTATGAGATAAAAAGTCATAATTATGAGATAAAAAGTCATAATAACCTATTTTGTATTCGGTGGCAGAAACGGCTTCCGTACGTCTCAGAGTCACTCGTCAGTTGTTTTCAGTGCGGCTCAGTAGTCGAGAAACATCAGATATTTGGTCTCTAACTAAAACATGCCTGGAGTGGACATACAGTGAACGAACCGTAAAAACAAAAGCAATGCAGCGGAATGAACGAGTGTCTGGAGCGTTTCTCCAATACATCTCTGAGAGAGTCCAGAATCCATCCCATAATCACATTACACTAAACGACACGTGACGAGTCAATGCGGTCATCAGTGAAGATCCGCTGGGCTGAGAGAAGCAGAAGTGTGGATTTGGTCTGTTCTACTCGTCTACAGCCTCAAGATTTGGTGCAATGATCCGCTCTTGGATGAAGCATCATGTGACAGATGCATATCTGTCTTTGACTTGTGTGCTGTGATTAAATGAGCGTGGATCGAGAGTATACTGGGCTCTTGGGAGAGAAGAGGAGTGCAGGGCTGATGGAGACGCTCCATTAGTTCTCCAGTGTAATATACTCCAGTGGCGTTAGCATGCAGCGGATACCATAACGAGTCTGGAATAAGTGACTGACGTTATGAACCAAAGATCAAGATCTGACATCATCTAGCGTGGCGTTTGTTTGACTCAGTACAGAAGAAACCCAACCCGATGCATTAAAGAACAATAACTATAACAACAGTAATGACACAGAAGAGCAAGTGTGCTTTAGTGAGCTCTTTTCCAACATTTACAGCCAATCAGAATCCACCGACTTTAAACAGCTTGAGATTTTAAAGAGACGGTACGCGTTTAGAAATAATGGAACATTGACGTGTGGACGCTAATATAGTTATCGCTGTTGTTATATTTAACATAATAGTCATGTTATAGTCATCACTATACTTAACATAATATTTATCGTTATAGTCAATAATTATTGTAACAGTCAACGTTATGATTATTATAGTCAATGTTATACTCACTGTTACAGTCATCGCTATATTGTTACAATCATTGTCATAGTCAATGTTACAATCAATGTTACATTGTCATAGTTAATGTTACATTGTCATAGTGAATGTTACAATCAATGTTACATTGTTATAATCAATGTTACATTGTCATAGTCAATGTTACAATCAATGTTACATTGTCATAGTGAATGTTACAATCAATGTTACATTGTTATAATCAATGTTACATTGTCATAGTCAATGTTACAATCAATGTTACATTGTCATAGTGAATGTTACAATCAATGTTACATTGTTATAATCAATGTTACATTGTCATAGTCAATGTTACAATGTTACATTGTCATAGTCAATGTTACAATGTTACATTGTCATAGTCAATGTTACAATGTTACATTGTCATAGTCAATGTTACATTGTCATAGTCACTGTTACAATCAATGTTACATTGTCATAGTCAATGTTACATTGTCATAGTCACTGTTACAATCAACGTTACATTGTCATAGTCAATGTTACAATCAATGTTACATTGTCATAGTCAATGTTACAATCAATGTTACATTGTCATAGTCAATGTTACAATCAATGTTACATTGTCATAGTCAATGTTACATTGTCATAGTCAATGTTACAATGTTACATTGTCATAGTCAATGTTACAATGTTACATTGTCATAGTCAATGTTACATTGTCATAGTCACTGTTACAATCAATGTTACATTGTCATAGTCAATGTTACATTGTCATAGTCACTGTTACAATCAATGTTACATTGTCATAGTCAATGTTACAATGTTACATTGTCATAGTCAATGTTACATTGTCATAGTCACTGTTACAATCAATGTTACATTGTCATAGTCAATGTTACATTGTCATAGTCACTGTTACAACCAATGTTACATTGTCATAGTCAATGTTACATTGTCATAGTCAATGTTACAATCAATGTTACATTGTTATAATCAATGTTACATTGTCATAGTCAATGTTACAATCAATGTTACATTGTCATAGTCAATGTTACAATCAATGTTACATTGTCATAGTCAATGTTACATTGTCATAGTCACTGTTACAATCAATGTTACATTGTCATAGTCACTGTTACAACCAATGTTACATTGTCATAGTCAATGTTACAATCAATGTTGTATTGTTACAGTCAATGTTACAGTTAACGTTATATTGTTTTAGTCAATTTTATAGTCAACATTATGGTCAACATCATTTATTTATTAAAGATTTAACGCCATATCAGCAGCAATGGCTATATTCATGACAAAATCAACAGTTTTCTAATAATGACAATATCATTTAAATTCATTGTTTACAATAATATATCAATTTTATCTTAAAAACGTCCAACATACAAAAAAAAACATATATACTCAATATAACAATAATAGCAAGAGTAATAACAATAAACTAGAATTTTACAATTTAATGTACTATAAAATTTCGAAAATAATTCAGAGAAACTTAAAAAAAAATGTCCATTAATACATTTTTGGAATAAAATGTTGTCTAATATCATAACAAAATGGACATTCAACAGTCAATGTTATAGTCAACGTTATAGTTAGGGTTATTATTTTTACAATCAACATTTGAGACAACGTTAAAGTCTACGTTCGTCAATGTTATAGTCAACTTTATATAGTTAACATTATATTGTTATAATCAACGTTAAAGTCTACGTTCGTCAATGTTATAGTCAACTTTATATAGTTAACATTATATTGTTATAATCAACGTTAAAGTCTACGTTCGTCATTGCTATAGTCATCGTTATAGTTATCGTTCTTGTTGTGAACGAGCCGTAACTCCCAAATACAACACTTGTCTTGATAAAAATGATAAATAATCTAAAATAAGAAAGGCTTGCTGATTAACCGTGTTACTCAGTTAATTACTCAGTGTTGCAGGGACGAACAACAACATCGTTACGACGAGCTAACAGCGATTAAACCTCAAAATGAGTCGCGTTAGAAAGGCACTCAAACGATTAATCGCATCCAAAATAAAAGTCTTTGTTTGCATAATATATGTATGTGTACTGTGTATACTTATGTATATCTAAATACACACAAACAGTATATATTTTGAAAATATTTATATTTTATATCTAAATATATAAACATAATTTTTTTCTTAAATATATACATGCATGTGTTTGTATTTATATATACACAGCACACACACATACAGTCAAACCATGCATCTTTCTCTCATTATATCACAGTTTATTTGCTATACTAGTACTAAAATATGAGTTAAACTGCGTCAGAACAAATTGATCTTAATAATAACTTTGATAGAAAGGTATGTAATGAATTGGGTTGAATATCTGTCAGATGTTAAAGTTAAGAACACAATTAGATAAAACCAATTTAGCTCTAATCACCAAGAAATGCTTCATTTAGTTCAGTCTGTGTGTAAAAACATCACATTAGCAATTAAAGAGAAACACTTAACCCTTGTGCAACCTTATGGACATTTTTGTCCATTTTAGTTTTTTTATATATATATAATTTTGTCTGTGTTATGCCAACTGCATAAATTTTGGCTCAGGTGTGTATTTTTATTGTAATTTTAATATTCCACCCTCATTTCCTTTAATACATTTATTTTACACTAGATACACAAAATAGTTCCTCTCAGGACAAAAATGTCTCCATTGAAACCCATTAAAACTGATATTTTTAATCACAGTGCCGTTTAACTGTAAAATAATGCAATTTTTGTTAAAAGGCTTTCATTCTGTTGGCAAGGCTTTAAAATTTAACTTTTGACTTTTTTACCAGATGATGCCATTTTTTCAGGTTTGGTCTATAAAGCAAATACTGGCTTTATTCCTGTTTTCTGCATTATAAAGACAATTGGATAAATAATGCAGCTATAATTGTGTGTGTGTGTGTTGGTATGGATGTGTGTGTGTGTGTGTGTGTGTGTGTGTGTTGGTATGGATGTCAGAGTTTGGTTTGTGTGAGTGTGTGTTGGTATGGATGTGTGTGTGTGTGTGTGTGTTGGTACGGATGTCAGAGTTTGGTTTGTGTGAGTGTGTGTGTGTTGGTATGGATGTGTGTGTGTGTGTGTGTTGGTACGGATGTCAGAGGTTGGTTTGTGTGAGTGTGTGTGTGTTGGTATGGATGTGTGTGTGTGTGTGTGTGTTGGTACGGATGTCAGAGTTTGGTTTGTGTGAGTGTGTGTGTGTTGGTATGGATGTGTGTGTGTGTGTGTGTTGGTACGGATGTCAGAGGTTGGTTTGTGTGAGTGTGTGTGTGTTGGTATGGATGTGTGTGTGTGTGTGTGTGTTGGTACGGATGTCAGAGTTTGGTTTGTGTGGTGTGTGTGTGTGTTGGTACGGATGTCAGAGTTTGGTTTGTGTGGTGTGTGTGTGTGTTGGTATGGATGTCAGAGTGTGGTGTGTGTGTGTGTGTTGGTACGGATGTCAGAGTGTGTGTGTGTGTGTGTGTTGGTACGGATGTCAGAGTGTGGTGTGTGTGTGTGTGTGTTGGTACGGATGTCAGAGTGTGGTGTGTGTGTGTGTGTGTGTGTGTTGGTATGGATGTCAGAGTGTGGTGTGTGTGTGTGTGTTGGTACGGATGTCAGAGTGTGGTGTGTGTGTGTGTGTGTTGGTACGGATGTCAGAGTGTGGTGTGTGTGTGTGTGTGTGTGTGTGTGTGTGTTGGTACGGATGTCAGAGTGTGGTGTGTGTGTGTGTGTGTGTGTGTGTGTGTGTGTTGGTACGGATGTCAGAGTGTGGTGTGTGTGTGTGTGTGTGTGTGTGTGTGTGTGTTGGTACGGATGTCAGAGTGTGGTGTGTGTGTGTGTGTGTGTGTTGGTACGGATGTCAGAGTGTGGTGTGTGTGTGTGTGTGAGTGTGTGTTGATACAGATGTCAGAGTTTGTTTGTGTGTGTGTTCTTGTAATATTTGAGACATAAACTCTACTGTAAATCATAAACTCAATCACTGTGTGCTCCAGCAGAGTTTTGCTGGCATCTAATGGAGAAAATATGCTACTGCGCCCAAAACAAGCTCATTTTTTAAGATATCAACCTCAAATTTGTAACACAACTTGTTTAGATATTATCATTCAGGTTTAGAGTTCAACATGTTTCATAAAATAAATCATTTTCAACTTTTTTTACTTCAACAATAATGGGTTTTCTTTAAAATGAGACCAAACTTAACTCTGTGCATTTTTATGACATTTTTGCCCATTACGGACATATGTGTAACTTTTTTATATTGATGCACAAGGGTTAAGCAAAACACGCTCAGGGCAAAATAATTAAATATTTTTTAAATCCCATAATTTTTTTGGGTGTAATATGTCACTTTAATTTGCTATCCTCTCTTGCATAAATAAAGCACAGTGCACCCACTAGAACCCCCCCCCCCCCTAATGATATATCAGGTGTCTGAATAATTGTATATAATGTAAACAAACGCTTGTATTTTGGATGTGATTACTCCGTCCTCGTTCCCCGTCACTCCCACCACGTGTCCAGTCTGCGGATGCGCACACGCTGCTTGTAATGGTACTCCTTCAGATGCTCCTTCAGAGCGTTGGGCAGCGGCAGAGCGTTGATGCCGTCGTACGTGGTTCTGCTGCTGATGACGGCGCGGCAGATGCGCTGCAAGCTGAAGGGCTGCGAGCGGTGGATGGGGTTCGACAGCAGCGGCTCGAAGAACATGCAAGAGTTGGGGTCCTTGTAGTGCTCCAGCAGGCCGGTGACGGTGGCAGCGTGGAACACGCTGGGGTCGTGCACGTCGAAGCTAAAGTTATGATTCCACTGCTCGATGCGTGCATGCAGCGAGCGTCCGTACCTCCGGAAGCTGACGGAGAAGAGGTAGTCTTCTTGTGCGGAGTCACGTAATAGAAACACGCCTTCGGGTTTGCCTTCAAGCAGCGTTTCGGCTTCGTAGCGGTCCATGACGCCCCAGTAGCAAGGCAGGTTTGTGATGCGAAGCAGATCGGGGACTAGGCAGTGGATGTAATCGATCTGCGTGTGAATTCGATGCAATCCGTCTTGGGATTTAAAACTGTCCGTGTGAGCTAAAGTCGGAGATGCTGTGCACAAATCAGACGCGGTTGACGCAACGGCTTCATCGAGCGTGTCCAAACATCTCTGTAGGAGCACCGTAGCACGCTCGTCTCCGGCGAGCTCGTTCATCCCGTGAGCCAGTTTGGGTCCGAGTTTGTAAATCGGGTTGATTTGCGCCATCACTTCGAAGGTGTGGATCTCAGCGTTAGGCGGCGGTTCGACTCCTTGTTCGATGCTTACCCGTCGTCTCTCTCGTAAGCGGTCTTCCTCGTCCTCCACAGCGGCGGATGCGGAATCGAGGACCGGAGCTTGATTAATAGGAGCCGTGTGCTGTTTAATAAGATGCCACTTCTGCGCCAGGTCCGAGCCGGCGGGGAACGGACAGCTGTCCAGCATGAGCTCGCTGAGGTGGATCTTACGCCGGGAGGACGGCGAGGTGGACAGGACTTGGCTGTGGGATTTAATGGGGAAACACTGGCCGACTGCGTCTTGGATCTTTTGTCGAAGCGTCCTGCTGCTTCCGGACGCCTTGCTCTCGGTGTCCTCAACGGAGACGCGTTCGGACTCGCCGGAGCTGTTCAGGAGATCTCCGTACACGAAGCCGTCGCTCACGGGCCGCTCCGAGGTCTGGTTGTGCGTAGGATGGGTTTTCTTCTTCCCCCTGACGCTCTTCTGCCTCCCTCCGTCTCGTCTCTCCTCGGAGCGGCTCTGACGCACTTTGGGCCGCGCGCCGCGCTCTCTTTCCTTCCCACGATCCCCTGCTTCCTCGGGCAGAGACATGACTGCTGCGGTGCGGATCGAGACTAACGCCGTCAGACCGGAGTCACTGCACATCCGAGTCCATCCAGATCTGTGCAGACGACAGAAAAAGAGCAAAATAAACCACTTTCCCTTTAAAGGGGGGTACAATGCTGTTTCATGCATTCAGAGTTGTTTACACTGGTAAAGAGTTGGATTCTCATGCTAAGCATGGACAAAGCTTCAAAAAAAAAATGGGACGTATAACAGAGTATTTCTGTGCCAAAAATCTCACTTCCGGATTCGTACAAGTTTCTGAGAGTTTTTTTCGATCGTTGTTCTTGATGACGTATATGATGGTGGAACTCCTTATATGGGCATTTCTCCCGGAAGAACACGCCCCTGCACGCATCGACCGGAGCGAGAGCAGCCAATCAACACGCTTCAATCGGCAGCGCTGCACGGGACTCGCTCGGGAAGAACGTCTCTAAAGAAGTGTGTTTTTGGTTGTGAGGGAAAGATAACCTTGTTCAGCTTCACAAAACAACCCAGCGTTACGTGAACAGTGGATATAGTTTGTTTTTCCGGGGCAGCGATGGAGTTTCTCAAGTGTTTTGTTGACGAACGTTTTATAAACAAGGTCCAATTCGACGCTGGATTTGCACATCGTTTAATACTGAAAGATGGAGCGGTCCCAGCTATAAAAGATCCCGCTCATGATTCAGAACTGCAGACGGTGAGTGAAACGGCATCAAATGACTGTGTTTTGTTGGCGATCGGAGCAAGTGCTCGTCACTCTTTAGCTCCGCCCACGACACGCCTTCACTCTTTAGATCCGCCCACGACACGCCTTCACTCTTTAGCTCCGCCCACACGACACGCCTTCACTCTAGCTCCGCCCACGACACACCTTCACTCTTTAGCTCCGCCCACGACACGCCTTCACTCTCTAGCTCCGCCCACGACACGCCTCCACTCTCTAGCTCCGCCCACGACACGCCTTCACTCTCTAGCTCCGCCCACGACACGCCTTCACTCTCTAGCTCCGCCCACACGACACTCCTTCACTCTTTAGCTCCGCCCACACGACACTCCTTCACTCTTTAGCTCTGCCCACACGGCACACCTTCACTCTCTAGCTCCGCCCACACGACACTCCTTCACTCTTTAGCTCCGCCCACAACACGCCTTCACTCTTTAGCTCCGCCCACGACACGCCTTCACTCTTTAGCTCCGCCCACAACACGCATTCACTCTTTAGCTCCGCCCACACGACACACCTTCACTCTTTAGCTCCGCCCACACGACACGCCTTCACTCTTTAGCTCCGCCCACGACACGCCTTCACTCTTTAGCTCCGCCCACGACACGCCTTCACTCTAGCTCCGCCCACACGGCACGCCTCCAGGAGCTCGGCTTTTTCCGGAGAGGATCGTAAATCTGTATCTTTCTTTTATAAATATGATAAAACTAAAGACTTTTTGGAGATATGAAGGATGCAGTACTACTCTATAGGTACTCAAGATTAACATGAGGCCCCTTTAAGACATACTAGTAGTAGTATAGGGTACAACGGGGCTAAAGATGACAAAAGAACATCAAAATACTAAAATTTAAATAAAATAAAGCTAAACAGAAATATTAAAAAAACAAAAAATGACAAAAGCACAACAAAATAAACAAAAATAATTGTTACAAGGCTAATAAAAAAGGACATATGACTTCCAAAATATGAATTAATACTATAGAAATAATATTAGATGATCAAACACTCGTTGAATCTATTCTTATGTAAGTCACTTTGAATAAAAGTGTCTGGAAAAATAATAAATGTAAATTACATGTCAAACAATTCGTTAATATCACATAACATTTAAATATATATTTACATAAAGCGCGGGAGTCACAGACGAGTTATAAACGGAGTCGCTGTACAGTGATGGGCAGATGGTGATAACTAACTGAATAACAGCACATTACTGTAGTATAGTGTTATGAATACTATAGTAATACTATAGTACGGGTCTGAGAGACAGATGATCAGCTGAAACACGAACCTGTTTCGCGAATAAAGGCGTCTGACGACACCGCGTCGCTCCTGAGCTGTGCACGAGGCTTTAATTAACGATCCGCGATGGATTAAATCACTTTAATAAGTCAACTTTAATCAATAAAGTCGCTTTAACTCGAGCTAACTCGCGCAGCTCTGCCGCTACCGTAGCGGTGACGTCACTTCCCGTACACAGCGGATAGACTTCCGCCATCCGGCCGAGACTTAGAGGGTTATTATATCTAGAACTGTCATGGTTTAATTGTTGATGTTTGGCTGGTAAGTTATTAAATAATAAACATCTCTCTTTTAAAGTTTTTTTTTATGCTTCTGATACGAGTTAAATTACTATTGAGTTTATTAGTTTCGTGATTCAGATGACTTTATGGACATTAAATTAAATTCAGATTTGAAATAACTCTTCGTGAACTGCTTTGACTCTATGCGCGTTCACGAGGACTTTTATCCTGAAACACGAGCACGAGCGCGAGCGCGCATGACCGGAAGTGGCGCTTCAGCGCGATCAGGTTTACTGTGAACAGTTCCTTCAGCATTTCTGTTTAATTGTGTTTAGTTAATTAATCGATCACATCAGCCGCTCATTACAGGTGAGGCTCGTTCACTGATTTCAGATGATTTACAGATGATGATGATGATGATGATACTGTTGTTGTTGTTGATGATGATGATGTTCTGCAGGTGTCAGGATGGTGTAATGTTCAGTGTTGTTGTTGTTGTTGATGTTGATGTTGATGATGTTCTGCAGGTGTCAGGATGGTGTAATGTTCAGTGATGTTGTTGTTGTTGTTGATGTTGTTGTTGTTGTTGATGATGTTCTGCAGGTGTCAGGATGGTGTAATGTTCAGTGTTGTTGTTGATGTTGTTGTTGATGTTGATGTTGATGATGTTCTGCAGGTGTCAGGATGGTGTAATGTTCAGTGTTGTTGTTGTTGTTGTTGTTGTTGATGTTGATGTTGATGATGTTCTGCAGGTGTCAGGATGGTGTAATGTTCAGTGATGTTGTTGTTGTTGTTGTTGTTGTTGATGATGCTGATGTTCTGCAGGTGTCAGGATGGTGTAATGTTCAGTGTTGTTGTTGTTGTTGTTGATGTTGATGATGCTGATGTTCTGCAGGTGTCAGGATGGTGTAATGTTCAGTGTTGTTGTTGTTGTTGTTGTTGTTGTTGATGATGCTGATGTTCTGCAGGTGTCAGGATGGTGTAATGTTCAGTGATGTTGTTGTTGTTGTTGTTGATGTTGGTGATGCTGATGTTCTGCAGGTGTCAGGATGGTGTAATGTTCAGTGTTGTTGTTGTTGTTGTTGTTGTTGATGTTGATGTTGATGATGTTCTGCAGGTGTCAGGATGGTGTAATGTTCAGTGTTGTTGTTGTTGTTGTTGATGATGATGAAGATGCTGATGTTCTGCAGGTGTCAGGATGGTGTAATGTTCAGTGATGTTGTTGTTGTTGTTGTTGATGTTGGTGATGCTGATGTTCTGCAGGTGTCAGGATGGTGTAATGTTCAGTGTTGTTGTTGTTGTTGTTGTTGTTGATGTTGATGTTGATGATGTTCTGCAGGTGTCAGGATGGTGTAATGTTCAGTGTTGTTGTTGTTGTTGTTGATGATGATGAAGATGCTGATGTTCTGCAGGTGTCAGGATGGTGTAATGTTCAGTGTTGTTGTTGTTGTTGTTGTTGTTGTTGATGATGCTGATGTTCTGCAGGTGTCAGGATGGTGTAATGTTCAGTGATGTTGTTGTTGTTGTTGTTGTTGTTGTTGTTGTTGATGATGCTGATGTTCTGCAGGTGTCAGGATGGTGTAATGTTCAGTGTTGTTGTTGTTGTTGTTGATGTTGATGTTGATGATGTTCTGCAGGTGTCAGGATGGTGTAATGTTCAGTGATGTTGTTGTTGTTGTTGTTGTTGTTGTTGTTGATGATGCTGATGATGATGTTCTGCAGGTGTCAGGATGGTGTAATGTTCAGTGATGTTGTTGTTGTTGTTGTTGTTGTTGTTGATGATGCTGATGTTCTGCAGGTGTCAGGATGGTGTAATGTTCAGTGTTGTTGTTGTTGTTGTTGTTGTTGATGTTGATGTTGATGATGTTCTGCAGGTGTCAGGATGGTGTAATGTTCAGTGTTGTTGTTGTTGTTGTTGTTGATGATGATGAAGATGCTGATGTTCTGCAGGTGTCAGGATGGTGTAATGTTCAGTGTTGGTGGTGGTGGTGTTGTTGTTGTTGTTGTTGTTGTTGTTGTTGATGATGATGTTCTGCAGGTGTCAGGATGGTGTAATGTTCAGTGATGTTGTTGTTGTTGTTGTTGTTGTTGTTGTTGTTGTTGTTGATGATGATGATGTTCTGCAGGTGTCAGGATGGTGTAATGTTCAGTGTTGGTGTTGTTGTTGTTGTTGATGATGATGAAGATGCTGATGTTCTGCAGGTGTCAGGATGGTGTAATGTTCAGTGTTGTTGTTGTTGTTGTTGTTGATGATGCTGATGTTCTGCAGGTGTCAGGATGGTGTGTGAGCTGCTGCTGTCTTCGCTCTGGTTTCTCTTCGTGATCTTCTGGCTGGAGAGCATCAGTGTTTGGCTCTTTCTGTGTCTGTACTATCAGGACCGGGTTTTCTATCACTGGGGCTCAGGGTGAGTCCGGCTCACATTCATCATCAGATAAACACTCTCCAACCTGCCCCTGAAGAAGCAGATCTTCTGAGAGCGTAGTGGAATCTGTAGAGAGACCGCTTTCACTCAGACTGAGACATGTGTGACCCTGGAGCACAACACCAGTCATAAGGGTCATCTGGGTCAAGGGTCAAGCTGAATAAATAATCTTTCCATTGATGTATGGTTTGTTATGATAGGACAATATTTGTAAATCTGGAATCTGAGGGTGCAAAAAAATCTAAATATTGAGAAAATCACCTTTAAAGTTGTTCAAATGAAGTTCTTAGCAATGCATATTACTAATCAAAAATTAAGTTTTGATATATTTACGGTAGGAAATTTACTAAATATCTTCATGGAACATGATCTTAATATCCTAATGATTTTTGGCATAAAAGAAAAATGTATAATTTTGACTCATACAATGTATTGTTGTCTATTGCTACAAATATACCTGTGTTACTTATGACTGCTTTTGTGCTGCAGGCTCATATATATACAGTAATTTTACTATTAAAAATAATTAATATAGCTAATTATGAACTAATAATTTTACGTTTATTTTATAGTGCAGTTGCATTATTATAGTAACACATTACTGCCTTTGGGATGATAATAATAAACTCTAATAATAATGATAAATCTTATTTTTGTTGTTGTTGTTGTTATTTAACAATTTGAATATAAATATATATATAAAATATCAATTTTATTCAAATTGATGAATAATAATAATAATGTATTATTATTTTAAATATTATAATATATTATATATATATTTAATATATTAATAATAATGAAAATAATGCTAGAAAATAAAAAATATATATTTAAAATATCATTTTTATTCAAATTGATGAATAATAATAATAATGTATTATTATTTTAAATATTTTAATATATTATATATATATTTAATATATTAATAATAATGAAAATAATGCTAAATAAAAAAATATATATAAAATATCATTTTTATTCAAATTGATGAATAATAATAATAATAATGTATTATTATTGTAAATATTATAATATATATTTAATATATTAATAATGCTACAAATAAAAAAAAAATATAAAATATCATTTTTATTCAAATTGATGAATAATAATAATAATGTATTATTATTTTAAATATAATATATATTTAATATATTAATAATAATGAAAATAATAATAATGTATTATTATTTTAAATATTATAATATATATTTAATATATTAATAATAATGAAAATTATGCTACAAATAAAAAATATATATAAAATATAATTTTTATTCAAATTGATGAATAATAATAATAATGTATTATTATTTTAAATATTTTAATATATTATATATATATTTAATATATTAATAATAATGAAAATAATGCTAAATAAAAAAAATATATAAAATATCATTTTTATTCAAATTGATGAATAATAATAATAATAATAATGTATTATTATAATATATATTTAATATATTAATAATAATGAAAATAGTGCTACAAATAACAAAATATATATACAATATCTTTTTTATTCAAATTGATGAATAATAATAATAATAATGTATTATTTTAATATTATAATATATATTTAATATATTAATAATAATGAAAATAATGCTACAAATAAAAAAATATATAATACTAAATAAAATAAATGTTATTGTTTGAACATAAGATACTATAAATATTTAAAATATTATATAATTTATTATTATATTATTTTTTTATATATAAAATAATATTATTACTTTATATTCAGATTGTTTGGCTTCCTTTTTTATTTTTTAATGAATAAAATTCTCAAAGTGATGCATTCAATATTAAAATACACAACAACGTATCCTATGTTATTAATTAACAGCACACACTATAAGGTTAGGGTTAGTTGCATGTAATTCTGCTTATTTCACTCACTGTTCGTTTACTACGGTAAGTACAAGGACACGGTTAAATACAGTGTTATCAGATGTTACGCTGGACGTGTGTGATGAGATAAATCAGAGATAAATCAAAGATATGTTATGATCTTGCGTGTTGTTTTGTCTGCAGTGAGTCTGATCCGGATCGGCTCCTCTATGTGTTGAGCAGGTCAGATTGATTTCTGCTTCGCTCTGATTGGTTGATAGAGACAGCTCCAGAAACACAAACACACATCATCTCCTCCCACAGGATCGATCTGTCTGCGCACGTGCAGACGTGAGGAAGTGATGTCATCACGCCAGGTCAGAGGTCAGCGTCCAGAGTCTGTGAAGAAACACACTATAGATTTATTCAGCTGTTAACACTGACCGAGTTTAACTGTTTTAAACTAGTTGGAATTAACATCTGCAGATGAACAGATCGAATTACTGTCGTCTATTTTTGTACCAATTTCTCTTTAATAATAATAATAATAAAGCTGTTTTAAACGGAGTTTCTCTTTTGTATACTGAACAGAAAATGTTATAATAATGGTTTATATTTCATACAAACCTTCACAAACAGAGCCACGGATCAATTATATAACATTATTATTAGTGCTGTATAATTAATAATCACATCCAAAATAAAAGTCTTTGTTTACATTATATACGTGTACTGTGTTTACTTTATTATGTGTATATAAATACAAACACATGCATGTATATATTTTGAAAATATTTACATTTAATGCTGTTAAATGATTAATCACATCTAAAATATAATACATAATATATATGTGCTGTATATATTTATTTATTATGTATATATATATATAAATACACACATACAGTAAGTATTTACATGCAAATACATTGATATATTTATATTCTTGCATTATATATATATAAATATATTTTTCTGAAATATATACATGCATGTGTTTGTATTTATATATACATAATAAATAAACACAGCACATGTATATTATGTAAACAAACTTTTATTTTGTATGCGATTAATAATTTAACAGCACTATTTATTTTCTTTTATCAAATATTACAGTAAGGTTACTTGTGTTTACAGCATTTATAAATCTGGTTTGTTGATAAATCACACATGTGTTCATCTATTTTATGAAATTAAACACAGACCGGAAAAAAGCAAAATAAAAGTCACTTAAAAACAAACACTTGCACTGCTCAAATAAACACCTCTGTGCATATAACTGCACTACATGAATACACACTGATGTATATCATTATATAAGTTTATAAATGCATGAATACATATACAGGGTTTGTGTTGCGCGTGTGAGTTTGATTCAGGCGCTGATCGGGGCAGCCGCGGTGGCGGGGTCTTCACACACACGGCTGTTGTTTCTGTCAGATTTAAGCTGTTATTTTTAGTGTTTCGTCGTCGTTTATCGATCATCTATCGCGTTTATTTACTCCACCATGGCTCCTACGATACAGACGCAGGCGCAGCGCGAGGACGGACACCGGTGAGAGACATTAACACGAATATAAACACTTATGAGCACTAAAACACGCACTTTCAGTTAACGTTAGAGAGCTCGATCATTACTCTTATGCTTCATTCAAATATAATCGCGTTAATCCCAGTCATGGCTGTTATCAGCCTTTATACAACGTTTACCACATCGCTTCAATCCCAGAATACATGTATTAAACTATTTCTAAATAAACACGACCTTACGTGAGGTATTCTGACTAAATACACGATGAGCTGCTAACATTAGCATCAAGCTACATACGACAATTTATGATTTAATAGTACACTTTTCCTCAAAACTCACTTTAAATCACCTCAAGTGTTTGTAATATCTTCCTTTTGCGATCACGTGTGGAATTTGGTCGTTAAAATATGCATTTTCATTTCAGATGTGGTAGAGAATCACACAGAAACCGTCTCCTATCGTAATAGTGTGTTTATTATCTTATATATAATCTATAGCGGCTGTTATCATGTTTATTTCCGTTGTTACTCACGTTGTTTGTGATGTTATAACCGCCTCTCCGTGGTTAAGTTGTCCGGTATACATTCCCAAGTATGATAGATATTATTAAAAGCATCTATTTTAATTTTTATTTGTTTATATACACTTTAGGCGGCTGTGGTAGATTAAAAAAACCGTCATAAATTTTTCCCGCCACTGTATTTTCAAAATAGCCGAAAACCGTTACCCTGGCAACACTGCTGTACCTCATCACACACTGATAGATAACCTTCCGCTGCGATGACTGGAATAAGTTGATATCAAACGATTAATTTGCAAAAAAAAAATATTAACTAGATTAGATTAATCGCATGTGTTAACGTTGACACCCCTAGTTTAATTAGAGACATTAGAAATCGCTGTATTGAGGTTGACTGGTCGTGTCTCATTTACAGGTGCACCTCAATAAATTATAATGTCGTGGAAAAGTTCAGTAATTCAACTCAAATTGTGAAACTCGTGTATTAAATAAATTCAATGCACACAGACTGAAGTAGTTTAAGTCTGGTGATGATTTAGGCTCACATTTAACAAAAACCCACCAGTTCTCAACAAATTAGAATATGGTGGCATCAGCTAATCAACTCAAAACACCTGCAAAGGTTTCACCTTCAACGTCGTCTCTCAGTTTGGTTCACTAGGCTACACGACTGCTGATCTGACAGTTGTCCAGAAGACCATCATTAACACCCTTCACAAGGAGGGTAAGCCACAAACATTCATCGCCAAACAAGCTGGCTGTTCACAGAGTGCTGTATCCAAGCATGTTAACAGAAAGTTGACTGGAAGGAAGACAAAGATGCACAACCAACCGAGAGAACCGCAGCCTTATGAGGATCGTCAAGCGAAATCGATTCAAGAATGTGGGTGAACTTCACAAGGAATGGACCGAGGCTGGGGTCAAGAGCCACAGATACCCCTTTTCCACCAAGGCAGTTCCAGTGCTGGTTCAGAGCCTAGTGTATGTGACAAATAAACAAGAACCTTGAACCTTGAAGAACCTAGTTTCAAACCGGTTCTTTGTCTTTCGACACCCAAAGCACCAGCTCCGAACCAGCAAAAGCGGTTCGTAAGTAGCACCAAAACATTTCTGGGCTAGAAGGAAGAACCGCTTGCGTCTGGGGCTGGGGTTACCGTGACCAACAAGACGAAAGAAACTGTGGACCGCCATATTTGAAATAGCAGCTAAACACGGACACGTTGGATTCGCCATGTTTGGATGCCGATGTAGATTCGCAAAGCCATGAACGTCAATAACAACACAACGTCCGCCATTGTTGATAGTTTGTTTAGGCTTGTTCGGGATGGATCGGCGTTGCGCGGAGGCATCGGGGTGCTGCGGGAGCGACTGGAAAGCTGACGGCTCTTTTGGATCGCTCTCGCGGTGCTTCGGTGTGTTGTGTGCCGATCGATCGATCTGAGTGGCGCGATGCACCTCGAACAAGTCTGTTGTGTTTGGCGCTGCCGCGCTAGTGAAACGAAACATGAACGTATTCAGTGACGTAAGACCTGGCTCTGTATTGGCACTGTGGAAAAGCAACCGGTTCTTAAAGGGCTCGCCAGTCGAACCAACTAAGAACCGGCAGTAGCACTGGCTCTGAACCAGCACCTGGTTCCTGCTGGTGGAAAGGGGGTAACACAGACGTGTCAAGACTACAGTCGTCGTATTCCTCTTGTTAAGCCTCTCCTGAACCACAGACCACGTCAGAGGCGTCTTACCTGAGCTAAGGAGAAGAAGAACTGGACTGTTGCCCAGTGGTCCAAAGCCCTCTTTTCAGATTAGAACAAGTTTAGTATTTCATTTGGAAACCAAGGTCCTGGAGTCTGGAGGAAGAGCGGAGAAGCTCATAGCCCAAGTGCATGAAGTCCAGTGTTAAGTTTCCACAGTCTGTGATAGGGTTGTCACGGTACCAAAATTTCAGTATTCGGTACCGATACCAGTGAAAATCCACGGTTCTCGGTACCAAAGCAAAACACAAAAACATGCTAATTAAAAACATACTATTTTTATTAATAAAGTCAAACAAAAATAAAATGTAAAAAAATCAATGCCATTGTTTATATTTATTTAAAATTGTTTCAAGTTTTTTCGCAAGTAATAAAGTATGAAAAACAGTAAACAAATTTCACCCAAATTTAATTTGTCTTTTAATTAATGAAATTTAAAAACATTGTAAATAAAGGGGATTTACTGTTAAAATTAAAATATGGAAGAAATACTGTGTGATTATTTCTTTCAAAATAAAGATGTATTAATTTTTTCAACAGTAGTAATAGTATCACATACATTCTACTAAATAATAGTAATATATTTCTGGCACAATGTCTTTTAAGTAAAAACAAACTTTTATTTTGACGGGTTGCCGTGAATACCTTTACATTTCCGTGTGTGTGTGTGTGTGTAGCTATGATATGACGCTGGTTTTACTCAAATGAAATGCTTGTGAAGTGACTCTCAGAGCAGTTCTGGAGATGTAGTTTATGTATTTATGTCCTCATTGAGACGGTAGATGCTGAAATCACTGCGAGCGTCACACGCTTCAGTGTATGTAGTAAAAAAACACGCGCGTCTCTGACATTCATTCATTCATTCACACAGAGACTCGCAGAACATGCGGGATTCATATTTGAATCGACGTTTGCGGCTTAATATTTACAGATACTAGTCCATGTCGCGATTTGATTTAAGCGTAATGACCTTCTTTTGATTAATTAATCTAAACTTTGACAAATTCCGTGACACTCCGTGCTAAACTGTAAATTCTGTTTTTATAACTGGATTCCGGGATTCCGTCCGCGTTTTCTGCATCGAGGAAATCAGAGCTGTACGGGTCAAGAACCGGGTTGACCGGGTACTCGGTACCACCGGAACTTGAAAAAAGCTAGTACCGTGACGTTTTTATTTTTTTAGTACCGACTTGGTACCGAAGTACCGGTCTTTTGACAACACTAGTCAGTGATGATTTGGGGTGCAATGTCATCTGCTGGTGTTGGTCCACTGTGTTTTTTGAGTCCACAGTCAACGCAGCCATCTACCAGGAGATTTTAGAGCACTTCATGCTTCCTTCTGCTGACAAGCTTTATGGAGATGCTGATTTCATTATCCAGCAGGACTTGGCACACACTGCCAAAGGTACCAAAAGCTGGTTCAATGACCATGGTGTTACTATGCTTGATTGGCCAGCAAACTCGCCTGACCTGAACCCCGTACAGAATCTATGAGAGACACCAGACCCAACAATGCAGATGAAGAAACCTACTTTCCAGAAGGCCAACAATTCACTAAAAATTTATTTTTTATTGGTCTTATGAAGTATTCTGATTTGTTGAGATGGTGAATTGGTGGGTTTTTGTTAAATGTGTGCCTAAATCATCACAATTAAAAGAACCAAAGACTTAAACTACTTCAGTCTGTGTGCATTGAATTTATTTAATACACGAGTTTCACAATTTGAGTTGAATTACTGAAATAAATTAACTTTTCCGCGACATTCTAATTTATTGAGATGCACCTGTATATCTCATTGTCCCTCAGTAGTGTGTAACTGATCACGTGTGTTTTGTGTTTACTACAGGAGTTCAGCTCACAGAAGCGTCCCAGAGAGGTACTGATGATGATGATTGTGATGATTGTGATGAGTGTGATGGTGATTGTGATTGTGATGAGTGTGATGATGTTGATTATGATGATTTGGTGATGATGATGATTGTGATTGTGATGATGAGTGTGATGGTGATGATGATGATGTGATGATGATGATGATTGTCATGATGATTGTGATGAGTGTGATGGTGATGATGGTGATTATGATGATTTGGTGATGATGATGATTGTGATTGTGATGATGAGTGTGATGATGATGATGATGATGATTGTGATTGTGATGATGAGTGTGATGATGGTGATGATGATGATTGTGATGATGATGATGATGATGGTGAGTGTGATGATGAGTGTGATGGTGATGATGGTGATTATGATGATGTGGTGATGATGATGGTGAGTGTGATGGTGATGATGGTGATTGTGATGATGTGGTGATGATGGTGATTATGATGATGTGGTGATGATGATGATGATGATGATTGTGATGGTGATGGTTGTGATTATGATGATGATTGTGGTGATGATGATGATTGTGATGATGAAGATGGTGATTATGATGATGTGGTGATGATGATGATTGTGATGATGAAGATGGTGATTATGATGATGATGATTGTGATGATGGTGATGATGATGATGATGTGGTGATGATGATGATTGTGATGATGTGGTGATTGTGATGATGATGATGATGATGGTGATTGTGATGATGTGGTGATTGTGATGATGATGATGATGATGGTGATTGTGATGATGTGGTGGTGATGATGGTGATGATGATGATTGTGATGATGGTGATTATGATGATGTGGTGATGATGATGGTGATGATGATGATTGTGATGATGGTGATTATGATGATGTGGTGATGATGATGATGATGGTGATTATGATGATGTGGTGATGATGATGGTGGTGATGATGATGATGTGTCAGTTTCATGTAGGGCTGCAACAAACCATTATTTTGATCATCGATTAATCTATTAGAACGATTAATAAACTAATCATGGATTATTTCACTGATTACTCAGTACACTTTGATTACTCAGCTTTTGCAATTAGTTAAAATATTTAGTTCTAACAAATAAATAAAGGTAATCACTTCAGCTTTTGGAAATCATATTATGTAATAATTTATACTAATAAATATGTGGCACAAAATGAGACGACAGACAGAGAAACTGTAATTAGTGATACATCATTCTGCCAAACATCTTTTATAATTCATACGGATACGAAATAAAATAAAGGTAAGTGATAAGACGCTTTATTTTTGGATAAACTCTTGTATTCTCTCTTAAAATACCTTTATAAAACAGTCCTGAGCTTGATCTCTGCAAACTAGGGCTGTAACGATACGCGATATGAAACCGAAATCGCGACACTCAGATCCACGATCCTGTGTCGCGGTGTGATAAGGGAGAATCGCGACACACCCCGTGACTACCTTTCCAATCATGTGACGCTTGCCTGTAAAAGTTGAGCTAGTTCAGTGTTTCCCACACATAGACTTTACCCGCCCAGGTATATTAACGGCCGCCCAAGTATATTTGGTGACACATTTTTGTTATCTCTTACACTTTTTATTTTTTTTTATCCACCCGAGATAATGAAACCATCCGCGATCGATTAACTAGTTGAAAATCTCCCCTCGCCCGACGTGTTTCGCACTGCTGTGTGCTCAAGAACTGTCCACACTCCCTCAGACGAGCTCTCTCTCTTTATCTGTGGCGGGCTGCAACAATATCCTCCGCCCGCTGCCATCAGCTCCCGCCTCTCACACACAAGAGCGCGCCTTCAGCACAATATTTAGCAACTTTCAGACCCTTTTGGCGGCTTTTTTCCCACAACAGGTACATACTGACAAACCTAGCGACTCTTTGGGATAAACCTTAGCTATGGTTCAGTTGGAAGATGTCTCCAGTAACGTTACTGCCCCGCGAGTGCGAGGTCTGACCCCCGGCGCAGTGTCGCCTCTCTCTGCATCTATTCTGTGCAGCGAGCAGCAGTGAAGCAGCGCATTCATTTGGCTGTAACGCAGCAAAATCGTCAGTAAATCATTTACAAAACAGCGTTTCCAAGCAGCTGTCGCTTACTGACTGTTTGGACTTTTAAATATGAACATAATTCGTCTGTTAATATGCGCATAGCTTGTTACTCAGACACAGACAGTGCGCTGAATGAGACAAAACCATAATACAGCCAAAACCACCGCATATAGTCGCTTTTTAGTGTAAGTTAGATGTATATTGATGTTATCAAACGATGTCGCGATTATAAATCAGGATTATGATTTATAATCATACACAAGATAGTGAGAGTGATTCCTGGTTAACATGTAAAATTAATGGTTCCTGTTTACTATTTATACTTGTTTTATGTATGACAACAGAAAATATAATGTGAACAGCTTTATTGGGCATTCAGTTGTATTAATTACAGTATGTGACATTTAGAACAGATTTTAAGTACCAAAACTCGTCTGAATGCACACACTTGATGCAATGACGTCATGAATATGCAAATTAATGTGACGTCACCTGCCGCCACAAGTCCCACAAAATCTGTGGGAAACACTGGACATTGTCACAGCACAAAGAGCAAGCCTCTCACCAGACAATGTTGACATGATGGTGTTTCTGAAGAAGAATTTTCAACTCCCTTAAATCAACTCCACAACGAGTTTGGTTTTCTTAAGAGAAATAAGTTGTTTATTTGTTTATTGTTTACTTACTTGATTTGTGGTTTGCAGCACAGGCAGTAAGCCTCAGTTACCTCAGTGTGAAACAGTAGCCATTTAATTTACTTTGTAAATGTAAGAGAACTTGATTGAAGAAGAATTTTCAACATGCTCGAATCATCTCCACAATGGAGTTTAGTTCTGTTTGTTTTTCAACAGTATTTTGTTACAAAGAAAACAGAAGTGTTATAGCTTTGGCTATTTATTTATTTTATATATGGCTATTTATATTGTTAATAATTTGCATAGTTAATCTTGTTCTTTGGTGTTCAGTTTATAAAGATTTTTCAAAATGTTATTTAATAAAAAATATTGTTTTAAAAAAAAAATCTTTTTTTTTCTCCCACCCCCCACGAAAAAAAAATCGTGATACGAACCGAATCGTGGGTTTGGTGTATCGTTACAGCCCTACTGCAAACCAATCTATCACTTTAAAGAAATAGTTTTTTTGCGTCTAATAAAGAGATTTTATCATTAGCTAGAGCTGCTTTAGAACAGAAAATCAAGTGGTAATTCTAACTGAAAGTGACACTGACTCTAGTTTTTCATGTTTAATGCTATAAAGCTGCTTGATTTGAGGCTATCTATTGCATAAAGCACTATAGAAATAAACGTGACAGGACTTTACTGCAGAGCTCGTGCAAACATCCACATCGCTGTAATCAGATGCTTAATTAAAGAGCCCCTGTTATGTATTTTTGAAGATGATATTTCATGCAGTGTGTAAGTGAATGAAAACACCCTGCAAAGTGTTAAATCTGAAAGAGCTCCGTGTATAAAGTTATCGTCTCTCAAAAGAAAGAGTCGACTCTGAATCATTGAAACGAGTCGTTTTTAAAACCAATCTTTCATGTTGACGTCAAAATGAATCATTAGCATATTACCCGCCCACTTGTTGCGCTGTTGGAGTGTTAAAAATAGCCGTTTCCACGGTAACGCTGTACACAAAGTAACCACTGCTTTAAATCGACCAATCAGAGCAGAGTAGCGTCACGCAGAGGAGGAGTTTGGAAAAATGAATCGTTTGTGAGTCGTTGAGCAAATAAGCTAAAAATAAATCATATTATAAGAAAATTAAAGTGTTTTTGAGCTTGCATGCATCTCAACCTGTTGTTGTTGATCCCAAAACCAAAATATGAACCTTTCATAACTCATAATAGGGGCACTTTAACTGCTGCTTTCTCACTGCTGTCTTTTTGTTGTTTATTTCGTTATTAAGAGGAAAGCTCTGCATATATTTACATATTGATCCAAACGTCGCTCAGCAGATTCAGGTTCGGTTGTGTTTGCTCTGTTAGGTCATATGAGATCAAAGGACTGCTCGACAATAAAAATATTTGTCGACTTTTTTTAATTGTCGATAATGTTGACTAATCGTTTCAGCCCTACTTTCATATTCAGAGTCACTTTATCCCTGATCCCATACTATCCACCATAAATAGTATTCAGCATTAGTTTGCTTCAGTACTATTTACATTTATGCATTTAGCAGACCTTACAGTGCATTCATGCTATATGTTATTTATCAGTATGTGTGTTCCCTGGGAACTGAACCCAGGACCTTTTGTGCTGCTAACATAATGCTCTACTTATATACGGGTCAAAGACGAAAAAGGGTTTAAGCATAAAAACAATAAGTGTAATACTGCTTTAAATTGTTGTTGTTTCCCCCCCCGCCCCCCCCCAAAAAATAAATTTAATTACAAAATAATAAATCATACATTTTTCCCTGATTTACAGAAGACACCCATTAAAATGTCATTCAGTGTAACAATCTTTTCAGGCATATATACAACAAAAATCAATTTATGACATATTAAAGGACTAATTACTTTCACCCCAAATGCTAATTAGTTGTAATTTTACATTTTTTAAATTTGCCACGGTCCTAAGTTTTGTCCATTTAGCAGTAAGAATTTTTTACTCCTTTAAAACACAAAATTTATATATTTTTAATATGTACAAGTCAGAATAAGCATGTTTGAATTTTTACATAAATATTGTGTTACACTGAATGACATTATTTCAACCAAATTTTGACATTTTATTTTTCAAAAACTTATTTGAAACCTTAAAAGTAGACACTTTACTTACATTTAATGTGCTTTCTATGAACATAAAATCACTTTTGATGCGGATATCTGAACGTCTTTGACCCATATATATTATA
>CM041814.1:894659-897159 GCA_023376895.1 Aspiorhynchus laticeps
TACACATACATATATATATATATGTATATATATATATATATGTGTGTGTGTGTATATATATATATATAAACCTTTAATAAGAAAGAAATAGCAACGTTTCTGTCATAATTTCTTGAAGTTGAACCAAACTTTATTTTATTTTTTTATCAAATGAATTTCATTCTCATGATTTATTAATCCAAAATCCATGACATTCTCTGTTATATTGTAAATGCAGTTTTTATGACAGGTCTCCCTCTGTATTTTCCTCATCACAGATATCATAAAGCTCCATCTAGTTAATTATCCAGCGAGTGAAATACTTTACAAATCACCTCATTTGATTATTTTCTGTTTATTTGGACTCTGATGGACTCAAACCAGAAGATCAGATGAATGAATCAGAAACTAAACACCTGAGCCCGTATTTATCAAGCCTCTAAGAATTACTCTCAAGAACACTGCTAAGAATTGACTTAAGTGGAAAAAAATCGCAAAGCTGCGATTAAAAGTTAGTTATCAATCATCTCAGTCGAAGTGTAGGACTAAATCTTAAGTGTCAGTCTTATAGAGATGATTCACGACACTTTGCTGTGCCACAAACGGGATTTTACGCATGGACCAATCACTGAATAGATTTCCTTAATTAAGAATATTCTCAGATAAATTCACATTGACTGGTTAAATTCCTAATAGAGTTTACATTCAACACACATTTGACAGACTTTTCAAGAGAACACATTATGGCAAGGAAACGAAGCATCATCACAACTTAATTTAGGGTGCCGATAGATGATAGTATAGTGTATCGACTGTTGCTGATGCCTTTGACGACAGCGAGATGATGATTATTATTATCCGTCAAAAATAGACTTTAATCTTTAGTGATGCAGCGCGGAGAGCGGCTTCACGTGTAAATAAGGGGTAAGAGATTTATTCATCACACAGTGTAGATCGCATAATACTCGTGCTAGACTGAAGTCAGTTATGATGTTGTTTGGTAATGTGAATGTTCTTTGCTCGTTTTGAATAACTGAGGAAATGTAACTTGTTTGATTAACTGCTCGTCGCCAAATATTTCAAAGACATTGGGTCTCATTCACTAATAACTGCGTACGTTTTTCGTATTTATACGCACATTTGAACTTCTCACGAAAACTTTCCGCCTAATTCACAACACGTGCGTACGCACATGAATTTGTTCTGACCTCGTTCTTATGTTCGTGAATTTGGAGTAATTCTAATTGAGCAGCCGCGTGCACGAGGTTAGTCATTTGCATAAAACACGCCCAAATTATCTCCATATAAGGGCTTTCCGCATTTATTCAGAGCAAACGCGCTCTCGCCAGATCTTTGAGCATCCAACTGTACCATTCTCACCAGTTCAAACACAAAACAAACGTTCATACAGACCTCTCGGGAGCCAGCTCTACATACGGCTTATTCAGAGAAACCTTGCAGCACAACTTTTCTTACACTTTCACTATATGATGAAATGCATGATGACAAGATTAAATTGTATTATTAAATAAGTTTGTTATATAATTTTGTATATGGATTATATAACACAATTATTTAGTAAACATGCTTTAATATAATCATAGTCGTATTTAGATTAAATATAACATCTTAACATGATTAAGGCCGTGCAGAGTAAGTGATTTCTGCGTACGTGTGGTTTCAGTTGTTCCTATAAGTTTTCGTAAATGTAGAATAAATTTTAGTAAGATTTTTTTGGTGAATCGTGGTTTGTTCTTAAAATCATTCGTACTCACATTTCACGCACAAATTAGTGCGTACGCATGCTTAGTGAATGAGACCCAGTCCTCTCCTGAAAGATTCACGCACGTCTCTGTGTCCTCAGCGCCATCACAAGCCCCTGCCGGCAACTCCTAACCACTCGAGAGACCTCTCCAGCTGAGTGATTCTTAGCTTTAAGAAATTTGATAACTTGCTTTTATACTTAAGTTTGAAAGTAGGAGTAAATTTCATGAATTCTCAGCACTTAAGACTAAAATGGCACTTTGAGAAGCTTGATAAATACGGGCCCTGATCTGAATAATGACTCTGTTGTAGGGCCGTATGAAATCCGTTTTATTTATTTTTTCAAAAAAAAAATCCATTTTAATTTTTCTGGACTCCTTTTTAATGTTCAAATTAAATTTTATTAATCAAAAAGCATGCCTAATTAATTAAAATCATGAAACTTATACAATTTAACATTAATGTATTAAGTGTAACAAAAATGACATGTTTAGGGTCGTATGAAATGTTTTATTTTTTTCTCACCTTATGTTTTATCAAATTCTGTGTTTTAGCGTCTAATTATTTGAATACATGCAAACAATTTTTATTTATTCTTACAGTAGCTTTATGAAATGCCCCCCCCCCCCTCAGAAATTATGTTGTGTATTTAAATTTTACTGGTTATCAGATGAAGCCATAAAACATTGATTTAATTTATATTTTAATTAATGAAAATTAAACATTTAATTTTTTTGGGCAAATAAAGGGGATTTAC
>CM041814.1:907159-952159 GCA_023376895.1 Aspiorhynchus laticeps
TTAGGACATCGCACACTATTTTGTTTCATGAATATGATTTAACCTGATGGAGGACGCGCTCAGTCATTCAGTTCCTCTCTCTCGCGCGCGAGTGCTGTTTAGGCATGTTTTGTGCAGTTGATCGTGGTCGTCAAATAAAACATTTATTCATGCTTGGGTGTCGGTAGGGATGGCTGACGCGAAACTGACGTTTCGACACGGTGTTGAGATCCCGAAGCGCAGATGTTTCGAAACACTGCTCCGAAGCGTGATTCGAAACACCCGTGTCACTAAGGTGATTCGAAGCATCGGGGCGTGTCACAAGTGTTTGGAGGCGTGGCATACCTGCCGATTCTGTGTTTGATTGACGGGGTCGGGAACCAATCACACAATTGCACATCTGTCTCAACCTAACTCCTACAAAGTATAAAAGTGTAGTTAACGCATCTTCACTTCGTGGGTTTTTGTGAGAGGATTTGTTCAAAGGCTGGAGATATTCTATGTAAAAAAAGAAGTAGGCTAAGTCCATCAACAGCAGAACAATTAATATTTATAAATAAAACCTTTATATGTAAAAAATAAATAAAAGTAAGACATGATGTATTTTATTGTCTATTTTTCATTACCAAAATAAACACTTATTTATTCACAAAGAGTTAATTCAGATGTCAGACCGATGTTTCAACACATTACAATAAAAACACACATTTTAATTGTTTATTATAATTTTGTGAAGATGCCTGCTTCACCCAGGATTCGAACCCAAGGAGACGGCACACTAACCACTCCCCCAAACCACTTGGTGGATCGACTAACACAACATACGTTATAATTCGTCAATTTGCTTAACTGTTTCTTTGTCGACGCTGTTTCAGAGCAATACTTGAAAGTGACCACTAGGTGTCACCGTAGAGACGGGTGTCAATGTTTTGAAGCCTCGACACGTTTGCTTCGACTGCTTCAGTGTTTCACGAAGCCTCGCTCTGCCCACCACTAGGTGTCGGCGGTGAATCCAGTGTCGAGAAATCCCCCACCACTAACAGCAAACTGGCATTTCAGATCTGCCTCCATTTTGTTAGTAACGCCCCAACTTCCAACGATCCAATCAATTCCCGAAGGACGAAATCAAGTCCCGCCCTCTCATTTCAGATGCCGTTTCACTCGGATATACATCACAGTAGAGAAAAAAAGACGGTCGCAACTTCCGTTTCAGGCCGACTTTAAACTATTGTTATACTTATCGTTGTAGTTGTCGTCATATAGTTTTCACTGTAGTTCTCTATTTTTAGTAACTTTATTTTATAGTATCATTTTTATTGTTATCGCTATAGTTACTGCCATAGTTATTGCTGTAGTTATCATCATAGCTATATTCATCACTATAGTTATTGTTATTGGTATATAGTTATAGATATAGCAATAGTTATCATCAGTTATTGCTATCATAGTCATAGCTATCACTATCGTTATAGATTTCACTAGTTATTGTCATAGCTATAGTCATCACTATAGTTATTGTTATTAGTATATAGTTATATTTAACGTTATAGATATAGCAATAGTTATCATCAGTTATTGCTAGCATCACAGTCATAGCTATTGCTATAGTTATCATCATATTGTTAGTTATCGTCATAGCTATCACTATCGTTATATTTTTCACTATATTGTCATAGCTATCGCTATAGTTATCGTATTGTTATAGTTTTCGTCGTAGCTATCACTATAATTATCGTTAGTTATCACTATAATTATTATTATAGTTATCACTAAAATCTTCGTTATAGTTATCGCTATAATTATCGTTATAGTTATCACTATAATTATCGTTATAGTTATCACTATAATTATCGTTATAGTTATCGCTAAAATCTTCGTTATAGTTATCACTATAATTATTATAGTTATCACTATAATTATTATAGTTATCACTATAATTATCATTATAGTTATCACTAAAATCTTCGTTATAGTTATCACTATAATTATCATTATAGTTATCACTAAAATCTTCGTTATAGTTATCGTTATAATTATCGTTATAGTTATCACTAAAATCATCGTTATAGTTATCGCTATAATTATGGTTATAGTTATCACTAAAATCTTCGTTATAGTAATCACTATAATCTTCGTTATATTAATCACTATAATCTTCGTTATAGTAATCACTATAATTTTCGTTAGTTATCACTATAATTTTCGTTAGTTATCACTAAAATCTTCGTTATAGTTATCACTATAATTTTCGTTATAGTATCACTAAAATCTTCGTTATAGTTATCACTATAATTATCATTATAGTTATCACTAAAATCTTCGTTATAGTAATCACTATAATCTTCGTTATAGTTATCGCTAAAATCTTCGTTATAGTTATCGTTATAATTATCGTTAGAGTTATCACTAAAATCTTCGTTATAGTTATCGCTATAATTATGGTTATAGTTATCACTAAAATCTTCGTTATAGTAATCACTATAATCTTCGTTATAGTAATCACTATAATCTTCGTTATAGTAATCACTATAATTATCGTTATAGTTATCGCTAAAATCTTCGTTATAGTAATCACTATAATCTTCGTTATAGTAATCACTATAATCTTCGTTATAGTAATCACTATAATTTTCGTTAGTTATCACTATAATTTTCGTTAGTTATCACTAAAATCTTCGTTATAGTTATCACTATAATCTTCGTTATAGTTATCACTAAAATCTTCGTTATAGTTATCACTAAAATCTTCGTTATAGTTATCACTATAATTTTCGTTATAGTTATCACTATAATTATCGTTAGTTATCACTATAATTATCGTTAGTTATCACTAAAATCTTCGTTATAGTTATCGCTATAATTATGGTTATAGTTATCGCTAAAATCTTCGTTATAGTAATCACTATAATCTTCGTTATAGTAATCACTATAATCTTCGTTATAGTAATCACTATAATCTTCGTTATAGTAATCACTATAATTTTCGTTAGTAATCACTATAATTTTCGTTAGTTATCACTATAATCTTCGTTATAGTTATCACTAAAATCTTCGTTATAGTTATCACTAAAATCTTCATTATAGTTATCACTATAATTTTCGTTATAGTTATCACTATAATTATCGTTAGAGTTATCACTAAAATCTTCGTTATAGTTATCGCTATAATTATGGTTATAGTTATCACTAAAATCTTCGTTATAGTAATCACTATAATCTTCGTTATAGTAATCACTATAATCTTCGTTATAGTAATCACTATAATTTTCGTTAGTTATCACTATAATTTTCGTTAGTTATCACTATAATTTTCGTTAGTTATCACTAAAATCTTCGTTATAGTTATCACTATAATTTTCGTTATAGTTATCACTAAAATCTTCGTTATAGTTATCACTAAAATCTTCGTTATAGTTATCACTATAATTTTCGTTATAGTTATCACTATAATTTTCATTATAGTTATCACTATAATTTTCGTTATAGTTATCGTTATAATCTTCGTTATAGTAATCACTATAATTTTCGTTAGTTATCACTATAATTTTCGTTAGTTATCACTAAAATCTTCGTTATAGTTATCACTATAATTTTCGTTATAGTATCACTAAAATCTTCGTTATAGTTATCACTATAATTTTCGTTATAGTTCTCACTAAAATCTTCGTTATAGTATCACTAAAATCTTTGTTATAGTTATCACTAAAATTATCATAGTTAAGACGATAACTTACCTCTAATTATCAATATAGCTACAGTTATCATAGTTAAAGTTATGATTATAATTTTCGTTATAGCGATCATTATTGTCATAGATATTGTTATTATAGTTATCGCTGTAGTTGTCGTATTTATTTTTATCATAGTTATTATTATATTTTGTAGTTGTCGTTATAGTTGCCATTGTTATCGTTATAGTTTTTGCTGTTGATATAGTTATCGCTATAGTTACAGTCATAGTTATCATTACAGTTGTGAATGAGCGTATGTTATTTGTACTTTCTTTGATGTGAATGTAACAATTCTTCGCAACAATTATAAATGAATGTAACAATTGTTGTGTGCTCAGGCGAGGAGCGCGAGAAACCCAGCGACTCGGACAACTCTGAGAGCGAGTCTGAGCGCGAGGATGAGGAGCGGCCCGCTGATGATGAGGAGGGTAAGCGGCGCGAGAGGAAGAGCAGCGGCAGCGAGAGCGGCGAGGACCGGCAGGCGCGTGACGAGGAGGAGATCTTCGGTAGTGATGACGACAGCGAGGATGAGGAGGGCGAGCGAGCGAGGAGCAACAGCAGCAGCGTCCAGCACAGCGGCAGCGAGAGAGCGTCCGACTCCAGCGGCGACAGCGACAGTGAATAAGCCCCGCCCCCAGCAGCTCCTGCTGCTTCCTGTTCCTGTTCGCTCTTCTGATGCTTTCATCAGCTCTCTCTTCATCTCAATGAAATCACATGAGTTTGACGCAGACGTGTGCAGCACTGCAAAAGAAATGCTCGTCTTACTTAGTATTTTTATCTTGTTTCTAGTGGAAATATATGAAAATTCTTAAACTAAGTTGCATTTAATAGATAAGCAAAATGAAGTAAGATATTTAGTCTTGTTTCCAGGAAGAAAAAACTACATTTAAGTGCATTTTGCTTAAAATAAGTAGAATTATCTGCCATCTGCAAAGTAAAATTATCCTTTTAAAAATATTTTACTTGCACCACTGGCAGATCATTTTACTTAAATTAAGAATAATGCACTTAATGTAGTTTTTTTACCTGGAAACAAGACTAAATATCTTTCTTCATTGTGTTTATCTAGTAAACACATCATAATTTGAGAATTTACAGATATTTTTACTAGAAACAAGATAAAAATACTAAGATAAGCTTTTTTTGCTGTGCGTGTGTGTGAGAGAGTGTGTGTGTGTGTGAGTGTGCGTGCGCATGAGTGTGTGTGTGTGTGTGAGAGAGTGTGTGTGTGTGTGTGAGAGAGTGTGTGTGTGTGTGCGTGCGCATGAGTGTGTGTGTGTGTGTGAGAGTGTGTGTGTGTGTGTGAGAGAGTGTGTGCGTGCGTGCTCGCGCATGAGTGTGTGTGAGAGAGTGTGTGTGTGAGAGTGCGCGTGAGAGTGTGTGTGAGAGTGTGCGCGTGAGAGAGTGTGTGAGAATGTGCGCGTGAGTGTGAGAGAGTGTGTGAGAGTGTATGCGCGTGAGTGAGAGTGTGTGCGAGTGAGTGAGAGTGTGTGTGAGTGTGTGAGTGTGCGCGTGAGAGAGTGTGTGAGTGTGCGCGTGAGTGAGTGTGTGTGAGAGTGTGTGTGAGAGTGTGTGCGCGTGAGTGAGAGTGTGTGTGAGTGAGAGTGTGTGTGTGCGCGAGTGAGAGTGTGTGCGTGAGTGTGTGAGAGAGTGTGTGTGTGCGGCTGTGCGCGTGAGTGTGTGTGTGTGTGCATGCATGAGTGTGCGCACGTGAGTGAATTAGTGCGCGAGTGAGTGTGTGTGTGTCCTGCGATCTGTAATATGAGGAATGAGTTTTATTCTGCTGTACTTTGATCATTTGTTATGTTTAATTTCTCAGTTTTTCATCATGGACTGAGCGAATCACTTATTAGTGAGCATCATTTTTGATAGTTTTTCTCTCATCACAGTGTAAACATTGTAAATAAACAATGATTTAGTTTGTTTTCTAGAGCTGATCTGATGTCATGCACTAAAACCCACCAAACACACGGAGATTCAGACGTGATTTATGTAATATTGATTCACAAAGTTTCTCCAGATTTACAGACATGATGTCTTGCATAACACATGAAATAAGAGTAAGAATTATGATGGACTTCATGATGCTCAGCGAAAGAATGAGAGTTTGTTCTTCAGCCATTCCTCAGTCAGATCGTCCGGATTACGAACCTCAAATATCTACAGAGAGAGGAAAGATTTATAGCGTTTATGAATCAGAATCAACAGCAATGCCATCAAAAATACTTATGAATGTTCTCTGAACGTTCTGAAACAATTAGTAACATTTAAAACATCGTTAGATGAACGCCTGACTACAATGTTTCAGAAAGATGTACAATAGCAGTCAAAAGTATCTGAACTGTATGATTTAAAGAAGTCATTTATTTGATCCAAAATACAGTAAAATTGTGAAATATTATTATAATGTAAAACAGCTGTTTTCTATGTGAATATGTGTTAAACTAATTTATTTCTGTGATCAAAGCTGTATTTTCAGCATCATTACTGCAGTCTTCAGTGTCACATGATCTTCAGAAATCATAATAATATGCTGATTTATGATCAAGAAACATTTCTGATTATTATCAATGTTGAAAACAGCTGCATGTAATTTTTTCAGGTTTCTTTAATGAATAGAAAGATCTAAAGATCAGCGTTTATCTGAAATAAAAAGCTTTTGTAATATTATACACTATAGCATTCAAAACCTTGGAGTCAGTAAAAAAAATTTAGGGAAAGAAATTAATATTTTTATTTAGCAAGGATGCTTTAAATTGATCAAAAGTGATGATAAAGACATTTATAATGTTACAAAAGACTTCTATTTCAGATAAATGCTGTTCTTTTGAACTTTCTATTCATCAAAGAAACCTGAAAACATTCTGTTTTCAACATAATTTTTTTCAGAATATTAGAATGATTTCTGAATATCATGTGACTGGAGTAATGATGCTGAAAATTCAGCTTTGAAATCACAGGAATAAATTACATTTAAAGGGGGGTACAATGCTGTTTCATGCATTCAGAGTTGTTTACACTGGTAAAGAGTTTGATTCTCATGCTAAGCATGGACAAAGCTTCAAAAAAAAGTATTTCTGTGCCAAAAATCTCACTTCCGGATTCGTACAAGTTTCGGAGAGTATTTTTCGATCGTTGTTCTTGATGACGTAAACGACGGTGGAACTCCTTATATGGGCATTTCTCCCGGAAGAACACGCCCCTGCACGCATCGACCGGAGCGAGAGCAGCCAATCAACACGCTTCAATCGGCAGCGCTGCACGGGACTCGCTCGGGAAGAACGTCTCTAAAGAAGAGTGTTTTTGGTTGTGAGGGAAAGATAACCTTGTTCAGCTTCCCAAAACAACCCAGCGTTACGTGAACAGTGGATATAGTTTGTTTTTCCGGGGCAGCGATGGAGTTTCTCAAGTGTTTTGTTGACGAACGTTTTATAAACAAGGCCCAATTCGACGCTGGATTTGCACATCGTTTAATACTGAAAGATGGAGCGGTCCCAGCTATAAAAGATCCCGCTCATGATTCAGAACTGCAGACGGTGAGTGAAACGGCATCAAATGACTGTGTTTTGTTGCCGATCGGAGCAAGTGCTCGTCACTCTTTAGCTCCGCCCACGACACGCCTTCACTCTTTAGCTCCGCCCACGACACGCCTTTACTCTAGCTCCGCCCACACAGCACACCTTCACTCTTTAGCTCCGCCCACGACACGCCTTCACTCTTTAGCTCCACCCACGACACGCCTTCACTCTTTAGCTCCGCCTACGGCACGTCTTCACTCTTTAGCTCCGCCCACACGACACGCCTTCACTCTTTAGCTCCGCCCACGACACGCCTTCACTCTAGCTCCGCCCACACGGCACGCCTCCAGGAGCTCGGCTTTTTTCGGAGAAAATCATAAATCTGTATCTTTCTTTTATAAATATGATAAAACTAAAGACTTTTTGGAGATATGAAGGATGCAGTACTACTCTATAGGTACTCAAGATTAACATGAGATTGGGGGAAACTGTGCGTTAGGTCCCCTTTAAAATATATTCGAATAGAAAAGTTATTTTGAATAGTAAAAAACTCGAAATGTTAGTTTTTACTGTACTTTGGATGAAATAAATGCAGGCTTAGATGAGCATTAGAGACTTCTTTAAAAATCTTACTGTTCAAAAACGCTTGACTGCTAGTGTATAAGTCATGCTTTTAAAAAACAACTCTTAACGAACATTCTATTGTTACTTTACTGTTACATTTCTTCATAACTTTGATTGAATGTTTCCTGTTCGCTGGGAACACAGGGTTCAGTTGAGCTCTCGGTAAGCCCCGCCCCCCTTTGTTAATGAGCCCCGCCCCCCTTAGTTACTGTTGCTGGACAAACAAACAGAGCTGCTCATGCTCTCACAGTGAGAGCGGTCAGCGTGAAAACCTTGTTACATCATGTTTTTGCACAATTTTGGACACCAAATGTGAATGAAATATTCCATGGAGGGGTTTATAAATGAGTAACTGGAAGCGAGGGTTTATAGATCACGATGCAAGCGGGAGACGTCTCATATTACGATCGCAGATGCAGCATCAACACTGTTCATGTATCACAGCGTACCATTACATTAATGTACATTTAACCAGTTTAATATGAAGAGACACTAGACCTTCGTTTATGTGTTTTTGACCCACACTGTACAAGACGCGAGAACATTATGTTTGAACGTTAGCTAGTTTTATCCAGAGATACCTCGCTGAAGATAACATTAACGTGCTCGAGCAGATGAAGATTGTAACTTAATGAGTGTATGACGAGCAGAAAATTAACGTTTGTATTGGGGTTGAATACTTTTGCTCTGTTTTGTTTGGATTCAGGAAATGTAATAAAGTAAATGATATTGCTGATACCTGGAATCAGTGTTATAAGCACCACACGCACATCGTTTATACATTTCTGAAGCATAAACACCATAAAACCGATGCGAGCGTCAGATCTTCCAGTGTTTCTCTATGGAGCTGAAACCTAAAGATGTCTGAGCTCCGCCCCCTGCAACTGATACTCGACTGCCATTGGCTAGTCTGCGTTCGAGGGGAGGGGCTTACCGATAGCTCAATTGATGGGTTATTTCTTTCATAACTATCTCTCATAATTGGCTGTTTAACACATGAGGCAGTGGTCAGTGTCTGACCTTGGTGAGCTCGGCGGACTGCACCAGTCTGTTCTTGCTGCCGGCGTACATCATCTGCTGCTCTGGTTTACAGCCTGAGTTCAGAAGAGATCACACACACACACACACACACACACACACACTCAGAGCTGCTTCAGAGGAACCCGAGACGGAGCAGACGGCTGTACTCACCCACAGGACTGCAGAAGATGAAGCAGAGCGGATACGACACGCGTCCATCACCGTGAGTCAGTTTATAACTGTACACGATATACGTGCAGCGGAGTCAAAGAACACACACACATACTGCTGCAGGCTAGTGTTGTCAAAAGTGCCGACCGCGATACCATTCGGTGCTGAGATTTTAAAAACGTCCATTTCCCGCTAAAATTTGAACGGATTATTAAACAGCGCTGATTGGTCATTGTGTTCACGCGCCGTCTGTGATTGGCTTCAATGATCAATGAAGCAAGAGTGTGCAGCCAATCACGGATGTATCTGTCCGTTCAAATTTTAGCGGGAAATGAACGTTTTTAAAATCTCAGTTTTGTTACTATTTTCCATTTTTGTTTTAATGTTAGTTACATTGTGTCATGTTTTCAGAATCTGCCTATATAGCTTAATTTTATTAATTTCAGTGCTGTCGAACGATAAAATAAGTTTTTAGATAACGTTTATTAGTAAACGTGAACTAACAATGAACAGCATTTATTAATCTTAGTTAATTTCAGCATTTAATAATGCATTATTAAAATCACAAGTTGTGTTTGTTAACATTAATTAATGCACTCATCATTAATAACTGTATTCTCATTAACAAAGATTAATAAATAGTGTAATAAATGCATTGTTCATGTTAGTTAATGCATTAATGTTAACAAATGACACCGTATTGTAAAGTGTTACCAGTTTTTGTTTATGTAATATATCTGCGTAACGTGTATATTTATGTATATATAAATACACACACATACAGTATATATTTAGAAAATATTTACATGTATAAATTTAGATTATATATAAATATTTTAAATATATACATGCATGTGTATTTATATATATATACATAATATATACACATATATTACATAAAAACGTTTATTTTGGATGTGATTAATCGTTTGACCGCACTAATTAATTTTAGTTTTATTTATTTTAGCACATGAGGTTAAACTAAATGAAAATGAGAAATACTGTTATTGGCAACTAGACAAAAGTTTAATTTTTTAAAATATTTTAAAGTATATTCTGGTTTAATTTGACTTTTAGCCTACATTTTTTTTGTATGTTTTTGTGATTTTTATTAGTTTTTTTTTAAACATGTCTAATTACATTTACATTTAGTCATTATCAGACGCTTTTATCCAAAGAGACTTACAAATTATGATAATAGAAGCAATCAAAACTAACAAAAGAGTAATAATAAGCAAGCGCTATAACAAGACTCAGCTTAACACAGCACATATAGCAAGGGTTTTTAATATATATATAATAAATAAAAAGAAACCAGAGCAAGCTAGTGTTAGAGGTCTTTTAATTAAATGTTAATTTTTATTTCAAGTTTAGTTTTGCTTATTTTAGTACATCATGAAAATGAGAAATTATGCCTTGGCAAGTAGCTGACATAAAATGTTATTTTTTTTATATTATATTTAATGTTTATTTTATTACAAGTATTTTATGTTTTAGTTTTAATTTTAGTACATCAAGTTTAATTAATTATAAATGAGAAATTTTGCCTTCGCACATAGCTGAAATAAAATGTTATTTTTTTAAATATTATATTTAATGTTTATTTTGTGTTTTATGTTTTAGTTTTAATTTTAGTAAATTTTTCATTTTGCCATTTTTTTAAATTTCTTTAAACGTCTATATATTATTTCAGTTGTAGTTACTTTAGTACTTAAAGTTAAACTAAATGAAAATGAACTGAAATAAGATGATTTAGGTTCATGTGTTTATGGTTAATAATAACATGGTTGTGAGGATATCGAGGCTGACGCTCTGGAAGCTCTTCTCGGAGTTGATCCAGTGAGATGTCCTGAAACACACACACACACACACAGGTGAGATGACCTTTGACCTCCTGACCCTCAGCGCAGCAGCAGGGTCACACTGACCTCGTATTCGTCCTCCAGCACCACCAGCTGCTTCTTCATGTCGATCTTCACTGAGGAGGAGCACATGAGCAGAATGAGCGTCTGGAGTCTGAACACATTCACACAGGTCAGAGGCAGACTCACTCAGAATGGCTGCGTTGCTGGTCTCCTTACGAAAGCGGAACTTCTTCAGCTTCTCCTGGAGACTGACGTCCACCTCGCACACGACCAGAGAACTCGACTGAAGAAACAACACACTGAGCTTCACCACACATTAATAACCCTCTGGTGCTCTTCGGCCACTAAAAATGACCTGTTTTGAATTTCTTTAAATCACAGCTTCATCAAACTTGGTGACTTTTATTGCATTTGGAATGTGAACATGCAAATAAATTGAGGGCGTGATTCGAGCAGACTAAGTGGTCGTGAAACAAAAATTGTCACAAAAATGACCGACCATAGGAAATGAATGGGAAATCGACAAATATGCTGAGAATTGTTGTGTGTGCCATCTACAAATCTGACAGAATGCTGAAAAAAAGTCAAAAAGTGAAACTCTAAATCATCAAGAGTACAAAACCGACACATCCACTCACACACACACACACACTCACTTACAGACACACACACTTATACACACTCACAGACACACACACACACACACACACACACACACTCACTTACACACACACACAGACACACACACACACACTCACTTACAGACACACACACACACACTCACTTACAGACACACACACACTTATACACACTCACAGACACACACACACACTTATACACACACACACACTCACAGACACACACACACTCACAGACACACACACACTCACTTACACACACACACACATCCACACACACTCACTTACAGACACACACACACTTATACACACTCACAGACACACACACTCACTTACACACAGACACACACACACTCACAGACACACACTCACAGACACACACACTCACTTACACACACACACAGACTCACATACACACAAACATACACACACTCACAGACACACACACACTCACTCACAGACACAGACACACACACAGACACACACACATACACACGAACATACACACACTCACAGACATACACACACTCACAGACACACGCACACACACTCACTTACACACACACACAGACACATACACTCACAGACATACACACACACACTCACAGACACACACACAAACATACACACACTCACACACAGACACACTCACACACACACACACTCACAGACACACACACACACTCACAGACATACACACACACACACTCACACTCACAGACACACACACACACACACACACAGACACACTCACACACACACACACTCACAGACACACACACACACTCACAGACATACACACACACACACTCACACTCACAGACACACACACAAACATACACACACTCACTCACAGACACATACACTCACAGACACACACACACACACTCACAGACACACACACAAACATACACACACTCACAGACATACATACACACACTCACAGACACACACACACACACTTATACACACTCAAATGAATTGGTATGGTTATAACATATAGCCAAAACGAGCCAGAAAACTGAAATAAGAGGCTGAAATCAGATCAAACCCAGAAGGATTAATCTCTGATTAAACATTTCTGTTCATTATTGTTACATTTTATAGAATTTTAATGTTTTGTGTAACAAAATGCTTTCTCTGTGTTCACGTTTGACTGTAATAATAATAATAATAATACAAAATCTGATGCTTCAAATCAACATTTCAAACCAAAAAAAACTAAACCTTTACAAAAAGTTGTCTAAATATATATCCAAACCCAAAACGTAATAAAAATAAGTATTTATGTCTAAAAACAACTATAAGCCTTTTATATAGGAGTCTATGAGCTGAATTGCAGATGTTTTTCTGATTTAACTCCAATCAGATGGCAATAATCTGGCTTCAAAAATGTTATTTTAAAGGCATTGACTCTATTTTAACATGAAATATTGCATACATTGAAAAGTAATATAAAAATATATATTTAAAAATAAAAAGTGTTATTTTCAATAGGCAGAAATTCATCATAATTATTGCAATAAATATTAATTAGTGCAATTAAATTATCTCAAAATAAAAAATATTATTGAGCAAAAATATATTACATTGATTTAATTACATTTCATGTGTCCGGTCACTTTTGACCGTGAAGCTCACAAGTGTGACTCTCAAATGAGGATCAGCAGAGGGTTAAACCAGAGCTCAGACTGAGTTACGGCTGGTTTAACGGCTTGTGCGAGACATCGAGGACAGGAAGTGTGTTTGCTGTGCTGTAATAATGCTTCACTTCCTGTTTGAACTCCAGTAAAGTCATAATAAAGCAGCTCTAGAGCTCGACGCTGTGAGACTCAAACACGTTATTATTGATGCAGTGGTATCTGACCGAAAGAGATGAGATGATCTTACCATGCTGAAGTCTCTGAGCGTCCGGTTCTTCACGGTTCCTCTGACAGATGAGAGACGCTCCTGCAGACGTCACGAGGAACTACAGATCTCTTTCTGATTCATCTGCAGCTCAGCTGACGGGAAGAGACTCACAGAGGCGTGGACCCTGTTAACTGTGTTCCACTTTTTGAGTTCAGGCCTGAAAATGACATTAACAACATTGTGTATGTGACTTAAGGTTGGACTCTTTTTAAAGAAGACACTTGGCAGATTATTGTAGAGGTCAAAAAGTATATTACAAAAAAGTTATGGAAATATAAAATTAAAATATTTAAATTAAAATACATAAATCTGAAGAAGTTGTGTTCCAAATTTGAGGTTGATATCTCAAAAAATGAGCTTTGAGTGAGATTGTGTTTGGATGCAGTACCAAGCTTCTCCACTAGATGACCATCAAACCCCATTAGTGACCATATAAGAGCGTCTCCACTAGATGACCATCAAACCCCATTAGTGACCATATAAGAGCGTCTCCACTAGATGACCATCAAACCCCATTAGTGACCATATAAGGGCGTCTCCACTAGATGACCATCAAACCCCATTAGTGACCATATAAGAGCGTCTCCACTAGATGACCATCAAACCCCATTAGTGACCATATAAGAGCGTCTCCACTAGATGACCATCAAACCCCATTAGTGACCATATAAGAGCTTCTCCACTAGATGCCCATCAAACCCCATTAGTGACCATATAAGGGCGTCTCCACTAGATGACCATCAAACCCCATTAGTGACCATATAAGAGCGTCTCCACTAGATGACCATCAAACCCCATTAGTGACCATATAAGAGCGTCTCCACTAGATGCCCATCAAACCCCATTAGTGACCATATAAGAGCGTCTCCACTAGATGACCATCAAACACCATTAGTGACCATATAAGGGCGTCTCTACCATCAAACCCCATTAGTGACCATATAAGAGCGTCTCCACTAGATGACCATCAAACCCCATTAGTGACCATATAAGAGCGTCTCCACTAGATGACCATCAAACCCCATTAGTGACCATATAAGGGCGTCTCCACTAGATGACCATCAAACACCATTAGTGACCATATAAGGGCGTCTCTACCATCAAACCCCATTAGTGACCATATAAGAGCGTCTCCACTAGATGACCATCAAACCCCATTAGTGACCATATAAGAGCGTCTCCACTAGATGACCATCAAACCCCATTAGTGACCATATAAGAGCTTCTCCACTAGATGACCATCAAACACCATTAGTGACCATATAAGGGCGTCTCTACCATCAAACCCCATTAGTGACCATATAAGAGCGTCTCCACTAGATGACCATCAAACCCCATTAGTGACCATATAAGAGCGTCTCCACTAGATGACCATCAAACCCCATTAGTGACCATATAAGGGCGTCTCTACCATCAAACCCCATTAGTGACCATATAAGAGCGTCTCCACTAGATGACCATCAAACCCCATTAGTGACCATATAAGGGCGTCTCTACCATCAAACCCCATTAGTGACCATATAAGAGCTTCTCCACTAGATGACCATCAAACCCCATTAGTGACCATATAAGAGCGTCTCCACTAGATGCCCATCAAACCCCATTAGTGACCATATAAGGGCGTCTCCACTAGATGACCATCAAACCCCATTAGTGACCATATAAGAGCGTCTCCACTAGATGACCATCAAACCCCATTAGTGACCATATAAGGGCGTCTCCACTAGAGGACCATCAAACCCCATTAGTGACCGTATAAGGGCGTCTCCACTAGATGACCATCAAACACCATTAGTGACCATATAAGAGCGTCTCCACTAGATGACCATCAAACCCCATTAGTGACCATATAAGAGCGTCTCCACTAGATGACCATCAAACCCCATTAGTGACCATATAAGAGCTTCTCCACTAGATGACCATCAAACACCATTAGTGACCATATAAGGGCGTCTCTACCATCAAACCCCATTAGTGACCATATAAGAGCGTCTCCACTAGATGACCATCAAACCCCATTAGTGACCATATAAGAGCGTCTCCACTAGATGACCATCAAACCCCATTAGTGACCATATAAGAGCTTCTCCACTAGATGACCATCAAACCCCATTAGTGACCATATAAAGGCGTCTCCACTAGATGACCATCAAACCCCATTAGTGACCATATAAGAGCGTCTCCACTAGATGACCATCAAACCCCATTAGTGACCATATAAGGGCGTCTCTACCATCAAACCCCATTAGTGACCATATAAGAGCGTCTCCACTAGATGACCATCAAACCCCATTAGTGACCATATAAGGGCGTCTCTACCATCAAACCCCATTAGTGACCATATAAGAGCTTCTCCACTAGATGACCATCAAACCCCATTAGTGACCATATAAGAGCTTCTCCACTAGATGACCATCAAACCCCATTAGTGACCATATAAAGGCGTCTCCACTAGATGACCATCAAACCCCATTAGTGACCATATAAGAGCGTCTCCACTAGATGACCATCAAACCCCATTAGTGACCATATAAGGGCGTCTCCACTAGATGACCATCAAACCCCATTAGTGACCGTATAAGGGCGTCTCCACTAGATGACCATCAAACACCATTAGTGACCATATAAGAGCGTCTCCACTAGATGACCATCAAACCCCATTAGTGACCATATAAGGGCGTCTCCACTAGATGACCATCAAACCCCATTAGTGACCGTATAAGAGCGTCTCCACTAGATGACCATCAAACACCATTAGTGACCGTATAAGAGCTTCTCCACTAGATGACCATCAAACCCCATTAGTGACCGTATAAGAGCGTCTCCACTAGATGACCATCAAACACCATTAGTGACCGTATAAGAGCTTCTCCACTAGATGACCATCAAACCCCATTAGTGACCGTATAAGGGCGTCTCCACTAGATGACCATCAAACCCCATTAGTGACCGTATAAGAGCTTCTCCACTAGATGACCATCAAACACCATTAGTGACCGTATAAGAGCTTCTCCACTAGATGACCATCAAACCCCATTAGTGACCGTATAAGGGCGTCTCCACTAGATGACCATCAAACCCCATTAGTGACCGTATAAGAGCGTCTCCACTAGATGACCATCAAACCCCATTAGTGACCGTATAAGGGCGTCTCCACTAGATGACCATCAAACCCCATTAGTGACCGTATAAGAGCGTCTCCACTAGATGACCATCAAACACCATTAGTGACCGTATAAGAGCTTCTCCACTAGATGACCATCAAACCCCATTAGTGACCGTATAAGGGCGTCTCCACTAGATGACCATCAAACCCCATTAGTGACCATATAAGAGCGTCTCCACTAGATGACCATCAAACCCCATTAGTGACCGTATAAGGGCGTCTCCACTAGATGACCATCAAACCCCATTAGTGACCGTATAAGGGCGTCTCCACTAGATGACCATCAAACCCCATTAGTGACCATATAAGAGCGTCTCCACTAGATGACCATCAAACCCCATTAGTGACCGTATAAGGGCGTCTCCACTAGATGACCATCAAACCCCATTAGTGACCATATAAGAGCGTCTCCACTAGATGACCATCAAACCCCATTAGTGACCGTATAAGAGCGTCCCCACTAGATGACCATCAAACCCCATTAGTGACCATATAAGGGCGTCTCCACTAGATGACCATCAAACCCCATTAGTGACCATATAAGAGCATCTCCACTAGATGACCATCAAACCCCATTAGTGACCATATAAGGGCGTCTCCACTAGATGACCATCAAACCCCATTAGTGACCATATAAGAGCATCTCCACTAGATGACCATCAAACCCCATTAGTGACCATATAAGGGCGTCTCCACTAGATGACCATCAAACCCCATTAGTGACCATATAAGAGCATCTCCACTAGATGACCATCAAACCCCATTAGTGACCATATAAGAGCATCTCCACTAGATGACCATCAAACCCCATTAGTGACCATATAAGAGCATCTCCACTAGATGACCATCAAACCCCATTAGTGACCATATAAGAGCATCTCCACTAGATGACCATCAAACACCATTAGTGACCATATAAGAGCTTCTCCACTAGATGACCATCAAACCCCATTAGTGACCATATAAGAGCTTCTCCACTAGATGACCATCAAACCCCATTAGTGACCATGTAAGGGCGTCTCCACTAGATGACCATCAAACCCCATTAGTGACCATGTAAGGGCGTCTCCACTAGATGACCATCAAACCCCATTAGTGACCATATAAGAGCTTCTCCACTAGATGACCATCAAACCCCATTAGTGACCATATAAGGGCGTCTCCACTTCCATATATGCTTTGAGTGATCTGAAACATGTTTTTACATACGTTTCTCAATATTTATGAAGTAGACATCACATTCAGAAGTATTAAGGGAAGTATGGCAGCATTTGATTTCAATTCAACCTCAAAAAACACATAAAAGACATGCGACGAGAACCCTGGACGTACGTTATAGTTCACACTGCATCAAAAAATGAGAACCTATTGTTTTTTCTTTATATTCGAAACACTTTTAGACCTTTTTTCTCAAAAAAATAGAATGAATGTTATCTTTTAACGCTTGACATGAACATGAATGCAGATTTTATATATGTATCACTATTTCAAAGTAAAGCTCAGAACTCGCTCTCTGACTCTTATGAGTACTCTTCTTACAAATTAATAAATTACGGTTTATGGCAAAGATTATACATTAAAAAAAAATACAGTAGTGCACAACCCTGCTGAAAAAAACAATAGAAACCATCACAGAAAATTCTAATGGTTTCCACTACAAATAGCATTACAAACCATCAACTTTTAACCATTAAAACCATTAAAAATGGTTTTGTGTAGTGTGTTTTGGGACATATTCCATTAGCACTTATTGGGTTTAACAAGCCACCGAAGGAGACCAATTACCAGCAGAGACCCACAGACACCATTACAGTTTCCATTAAAACCAGTACAAGTCCCATTATAACCAGTTAAACCACTACACGTTTTGTGATGTGTCTGTTGTTGTTGTTTTTCAGCAGGGTACAATACTATATCTGACCCTGGAGCACAAAACCAGTCATAAGGGTCAGTTTTATGAAATTGAGATTTATGCATCATCTGAAAGCTGAATAAATAATCTTTCCATTGATGTATGGTTTGTTATGATAGGACAATATTTGAAAATCTGGAATCTGAGGGTGCAAAAAAATCTAAATATTGAGAAAATCATCTTTAAAGTTGTTCAAATGAAGTTCTGAGCAATGCATATTACTAATCAAATAAGTTTTGATGTATGAAATTTACTAAATATCTTCATGGAACATGATCTTAATATCCTAATGATTTTTGGCATAAAAGAAAAATGTATAATTTTGACTCATACAATGTATTGTTGTCTATTGCTACAAATATACCTGTGTTACTTATGACTGCTTTTGTGCTCCAGAGATACATATAATACATAATATATATATAATACAAAACTTAAATAAAGTTATTGTAAAACAAAGTTTTGTTCATAAAATTCTTCAAAAGATTCTTTAAATGTACTTTTGAAAGAAATTGTAAGGTTTTTTGGGTCTGTCTTATAAAACAAGTCCTTAAGAGTTTGTCCTGATATTAATATTTGTCTCATGACATTAAATATTGAGCAGAACAAAAGCTCATGTTTCACCGTCAACACAATATTGACATTTTGATGCTACTTCACCAATCAATAAATGTCCATGAGTTAATCTAGTATGAATTTCTTTCAATTAACAATTAGCTTTTTTTTTTCTGATAGGCCTCACTGATCTCAGGTTTTGAGTGAATATTGACAAAATTATCCATAATGTAAAAAAATCAATTAAAAAAATGATATTATTGAATCCAATTAAGGTCATTTGGACAAAGATCCTACTCATATTTTTAATCTACAAGGGTTAAAACATCATTTATGTCCAATACGACACATTGTATACATAACTTGGTCATTATGAGTTATGTATACACACTGCACACTACACACTGCACTCTACACACTGCACACTACACACTGCACACTACACACTGCACTCTACACACTGCACTCTACACACTGCACACTACACACTGCACACTACACACTGCACTCTACACACTGCACTCTACACACTATACACTACACACTGCACTGCACACTACACACTGCACACTACACACCGCACACTACACACCGCACACTACACACTGCACTCTACACACTGCACACTGCACACTACACACTGCACTCTACACACTGCACTCTACACACTATACACTACACACTGCACTGCACTCTACACACTGCACACTACACACTACACACCGCACACTACACACCGCACACTACACACTACACACTGCACACTACACACTACACACTGCACTCTACACACCGCACACTACACACCGCACACTACACACCGCACACTGCACTCTACACACTGCACTCTACACACTGCACTCTACACACTGCACACTACACACTGCACACTACACACTGCACTCTACACACTGCACACTACACACTGCACTCTACACACTGCACACTACACACTGCACACTACACACTGCACTCTACACACTGCACTCTACACACTGCACACTACACACTGCACTCTACACACTGCACACTACACACTGCACACTACACACTGCACTGCACACTACACACTACACACTGCATTCTACACTCTACACAGTACACTGCACTACACACTGCACACTACACACTGCACACTACACACTGCACTCTACACACTGCACTCTACACACTACACACTGCACACTACACACTGCACACTGCACACTACACTGCACTCTACACACTGCACTCTACACACTGCACACTACACACTGCACTCTACACACTGCACACTGCACACTACACACTGCACACTACACACTGCACTCTACACACTGCACACTACACATTGCACTCTACACACTGCACACTACACACTGCACACTACACACTGCACTGCACTCTATACACTGCACACTACAAACTGCACACTACACACTGCACACTACACACTACAAACTGCACACTACACACTGCACTCTACACACTACACACTGCACTCCACACACTGCACACTACAAACTACACACTGCACACTACACACTGCACTCTACACACTGTACTCTACACACTGCACTCTACACACTGCACACTACACACTACAAACTGCACACTACACACTGTACAAGAGTTAAAACATAATTTATGTTCAATACGACACATTGTATACATAACTCGGTCATGCCTAGATTTAAAAGAATATATATATATATATATCTTGTTCCTACAACAGAATTTATTTCATAAAGTCTATTATTTTGACAATCTTGCCATTTCTCCATTATGTGTGTGTTAGTGCCTGGCTTCACATCAGAAGGAGTGATTTAGTATTCATTTATATTCTGTGTAAGAGCTTGTTTTGCAGCGGTGTCAGATCGTCCTGGAATCCATCAGAAAACTATCATAACTGAGCCTCCACAACGGATTTGCTTTCATAAATATGTCAACAATTATTGGATGATTTGTTTTCAATGCAGAATGAGTTGAGAACTGTAGTGTTGTGCACACTGCACACTACACACTGCACACTGCACTCTACACACTGCACAATACACACTACACACTGCACAATACACACTGCACACTACACACCGCACACTACACACTACACACGGCACTCTACACACTGCACTGCACACTACACACTACGCACTGTACACTACACACTGCACTCTACACACTGCTCTCTACACACTACACACTGCACACTACACACTGCACACTACACACTACACACTGCACTCTACACACTGCACTCTACACACTGCACTCTACACACTACACACTACACACTGCACTCTACACACTGCACTCTACACTCTACACACTGCACTCTACACACTGCACTCTACACACTGCACTCTACACACTACACACTGCACTCTACACACTGCACTCTACACACTACGCACTGCACACTACACACTGCACACTACACTCTAAATACTGCATACTACATACTGCACTCTACACACTACACACTACATACTGCACTCTACACACTGCACTCTACACTCTACACACTGCACTCTACACACTGCACTCTACACACTACACACTGCACTCTACACACTGCACTCTACACACTGCACTCTACTGTACACACTGCACTCTGCACACAACACACTACACTCTACACACTGCACACTACACTCTACATACTGTATACTACATACTGCACTCTACACACTGCACACTACATACTGCACTCTACACACTGCACACTACACTCTAAATACTGCATACTACATACTGCACTCTACACACTGCACACTACACTCTACATACTGTATACTACATACTGCACTCTACACACTGCACACTACGCACTGCACACTACACACTGCACACTACACTCTAAATACTGCATACTACATACTGCACTCTACACACTGCACACTACATACTGCACTCTACACACTGCACTCTACACACTGCACTCTACACACTGCACTCTACACACTGCACTCTACACACTACACACTGCACTCTACACACTACACACATGCTAATAAAGCTGAAATGAATTGAATTAGAGTGAGAGAGACTGACCCTGCGTCCTAATGTGCATACTATCCACCCTATCTGCCCTAAATAGTATTGAATATTACTACTATCACATAGAATTTAGGATGGATAGTATGCACATTGGGACGCAGTGAGTGAGTGTGGAAGAGAGAGAGAGAGAGAGAGGGAGACAGCGCGCGCGAGAGAGAGAGAGAGAGAGAGAGAGAGAGAGAGAGCGACAGCGCGCGAGAGAGAGAGAGAGAGAGAGAGAGAGAGAGGGAGACAGCGCGCGAGAGAGAGAGAGAGAGAGAGAGAGGGAGACAGCGCGCGCGCGAGAGAGAGAGAGAGAGAGAGGGAGACAGCGCGCGCGCGAGAGAGAGAGAGAGAGAGAGAGAGAGAGGGAGACAGCGCGCGCGAGAGAGAGAGAGAGAGAGAGAGAGGGAGACAGCGCGCGCGCGAGAGAGAGAGAGAGAGAGAGAGGGAGACAGCGAGAGAGAGAGAGAGAGAGAGAGAGAGAGAGAGAGACAGCGCGCGAGCTGCTGTCTGTCGGTAACGTTAGAGCAGCTCCGGTGAACCGGTGATCCTCAGGCCCGTCTGTGTTTGTTTCCACGCAGTTCTCAAGCGTTTCGCTCAGTAAGTGTGTGTGTGTGTGTGTGTGTGTTAGCTCTGGGTTTGTGCTTCAGTGTTTGTGTGTTGGCGATGCTTCTCCTCATGAACTGTGCGTTATTGAGTGTAATGATGAATCAGGTGTGTTGTTATTGTTATACTGTGTGTGTGTGTGTGTGTGTGTGTGTGTGTGTGTGTGTGTGTGTGTGTGTGTTTATGTTGCGTTCAGTCAGATTGCTGTTAGCATTAGCTTTAGCATCAGGCCTGTTAGCCGCGCTTCAGTGTTCAGCGTTTATTTCATTTCTGCACTAATGAAGTATTTATAAACATTAAATCTGACCCACTGCAGCTCTTTTAATAATTCTCAACACTATCTGTGTGTGTTTTGTACCGTGTGGCTTTAACAGTGGTGTGTGTGTTAAAGCTAACAGCGGCTATCGATGCACCGCCGCCTCACATCGATGTATTTACAGTTCGTTTCATATTTAATCGATTGAACCTTCTATGATTCTGAGCTCATCTGACTGCATTTACTGCGCTTCTAACACGATGTACCTCTCTTCTGACTGATTTTACCCGGTCTGTGTTGATTTGTACATGGTTTGACTGAATTAACGCGTTTATCTGACTGTATTTACACCTGAGCAGTGCGCTTTTACCCTCATGTGTCTGTATGTACTCATCTTCTGTATTTACACATAATTCGGTGTGATTTTGTTCACTGTGTCTGACTGAATTTACTTATTTCCTTTGGATTTACCTTGATTTGACTGAATGCACCCATTTTCTGACTACATTTAATCATTTCTTTCTCGTTTACCCTTATTTTACACCTCATCAGTATGATTTTACACCATCTGACTGATTGTACTCCACTTCTGACTGTATTTATTATTTATCTTTTTAATTTACCCTGAATTTACACCTCATCTCTGTGGGTTTTGCCCTCTTCTGACTGTATTTATTCATTTCTTTCTAATTTACTTATTTCATTTTAAAATTTATTCTAATTTTACACCTCATTCTGTGTGATTTTTACTACCTTCTGACTGTATTTATTTTTTATTTACCCTTATTTTACACCTCATCTGACTATTTTACTCAAGTTTGACTGTTTATTCATTTCAATTTACCCTGATTTTAATCCATCTGTCTAAATTTACCCCTCTTCTGACTGCGTTTACTTTATTATTTTTTCAATTTACCTTGATTTTACACCTAATCTGACTGTATTGTATCTTCATCTGACTGTTTAATGTTAATTTACCCTGATTTTACACCATCTGTCTACACGTACCCCTCTTCTGACTGTATTATATCTTCATCTGACTGTGTTTAATGTTAATTTACCCTGATTTTACACCATCTGTCTACACGTACCCCTCTTCTGACTGTATTTTATCTTCATCTGACTGTTTAATGTTAATTTACCCTGATTTTACACCATCTGTCTACACGTACCCCTCTTCTGACTGTATTTTATCTTCATCTGACTGTGTTTAATGTTAATTTACCCTGATTTTACACCATCTGTCTACACGTACCCCTCTTCTGACTGTATTTTATCTTCATCTGACTGTTTAATGTTAATTTACCCTGATTTTACACCATCTGTCTACACGTACCCCTCTTCTGACTGTATTTTATCTTCATCTGACTGTGTTTAATGTTAATTTACCCTGATTTTACACCATCTGTCTACACGTACCCCTCTTCTGACTGTATTATATCTTCATCTGACTGTTTAATGTTAATTTACCCTGATTTTACACCATCTGTCTACACGTACCCCTCTTCTGACTGTATTATATCTTCATCTGACTGTTTAATGTTAATTTACCCTGATTTTACACCATCTGTCTACACGTACCCCTCTTCTGACTGTATTTTATCTTCATCTGACTGTTTAATGTTAATTTACCCTGATTTTACACCATCTGTCTACACGTACCCCTCTTCTGACTGTATTATATCTTCATCTGACTGTGTTTAATGTTAATTTACCCTGATTTTACACCATCTGTCTACACGTACCCCTCTTCTGACTGTATTTTATCTTCATCTGACTGTTTAATGTTAATTTACCCTGATTTTACACCATCTGTCTACACGTACCCCTCTTCTGACTGTATTATATCTTCATCTGACTGTGTTAATGTTAATTTACCCTGATTTTACACCATCTGTCTACACGTACCCCTCTTCTGACTATTTTATCTTCATCTGACTGTTTAATGTTAATTTACCCTGATTTTACACCATCTGTCTACACGTACCCCTCTTCTGACTGTATTATATCTTCATCTGACTGTGTTTAATGTTAATTTACCCTGATTTTACACCATCTGTCTACACGTACCCCTCTTCTGACTGTATTTTATCTTCATCTGACTGTGTTTAATGTTAATTTACCCTGATTTTACACCATCTGTCTACACGTACCCCTCTTCTGACTGTATTATATCTTCATCTGACTGTTTAATGTTAATTTACCCTGATTTTACACCATCTGTCTACACGTACCCCTCTTCTGACTGTATTTTATCTTCATCTGACTGTTTAATGTTAATTTACCCTGATTTTACACCATCTGTCTACACGTACCCCTCTTCTGACTGTATTATATCTTCATCTGACTGTTTAATGTTAATTTACCCTGATTTTACACCATCTGTCTACACGTACCCCTCTTCTGACTGTATTTTATCTTCATCTGACTGTTTAATGTTAATTTACCCTGATTTTACACCATCTGTCTACACGTACCCCTCTTCTGACTGTATTATATCTTCATCTGACTGTGTTTAATGTTAATTTACCCTGATTTTACACCATCTGTCTACACGTACCCCTCTTCTGACTATTTTATCTTCATCTGACTGTGTTTAATGTTAATTTACCCTGATTTTACACCACCTGTCTACACGTACCCCTCTTCTGACTGTATTTTATCTTCATCTGACTGTGTTTAATGTTAATTTACCCTGATTTTACACCATCTGTCTACACGTACCCCTCTTCTGACTGTATTATATCTTCATCTGACTGTTTAATGTTAATTTACCCTGATTTTACACCATCTGTCTACACGTACCCCTCTTCTGACTGTATTTTATCTTCATCTGACTGTGTTTAATGTTAATTTACCCTGATTTTACACCATCTTTCTACACGTACCCCTCTTCTGACTGTATTTTATCTTCATCTGACTGTTTAATGTTAATTTACCCTGATTTTACACCATCTGTCTACACGTACCCCTCTTCTGACTGTATTTTATCTTCATCTGACTGTGTTTAATGTTAATTTACCTTGGTTTTACACCATCTGTCTACACGTACCCCTCTTCTGACTGTATTTTATCTTCATCTGACTGTTTAATGTTAATTTACCCTGATTTTACACCATCTGTCTACACGTACCCCTCTTCTGACTGTATTATATCTTCATCTGACTGTTGAATGTTAATTTACCCTGATTTTACACCATCTGTCTACACGTACCCCTCTTCTGACTGTATTATATCTTCATCTGACTGTGTTTAATGTTAATTTACCCTGGTTTTACACCATCTGTCTACACGTACCCCTCTTCTGACTGTATTATATCTTCATCTGACTGTTTAATGTTAATTTACCCTGATTTTACACCATCTGTCTACACTTACCCCTCTTCTGACTGTATTTTATCTTCATCTGACTGTGTTTAATGTTAATTTACCCTGATTTTACACCATCTGTCTACACTTACCCCTCTTCTGACTGTATTTTATCTTCATCTGACTGTGTTTAATGTTAATTTACCCTGGTTTTACACCATCTGTCTACACGTACCCCTCTTCTGACTGTATTTTATCTTCATCTGACTGTGTTTAATGTTAATTTACCCTGGTTTTACACCATCTGTCTACACGTACCCCTCTTCTGACTGTATTTTATCTTCATCTGACTGTGTTTAATGTTAATTTACCCTGATTTTACACCATCTGTCTACACTTACCCCTCTTCTGACTGTATTTTATCTTCATCTGACTGTTTAATGTTAATTTACCCTGATTTTACACCATCTGTCTACACTTACCCCTCTTCTGACTGTATTTTATCTTCATCTGACTGTTTAATGTTAATTTACCCTGATTTTACACCATCTGTCTACACTTACCCCTCTTCTGACTGTATTTTATCTTCATCTGACTGTGTTTAATGTTAATTTACCCTGATTTTACACCATCTGTCTACACTTACCCCTCTTCTGACTGTATTTTATCTTCATCTGACTGTTTAATGTTAATTTACCCTGATTTTACACCATCTGTCTACACGTACCCCTCTTCTGACTGTATTTTAATCTTCATCTGACTGTGTTTAATGTTAATTTACCCTGATTTTACACCATCTGTCTACACGTACCCCTCTTCTGACTGTATTTTATCTTCATCTGACTGTTTAATGTTAATTTACCCTGATTTTACACCATCTGTCTACACGTACCCCTCTTCTGACTGTATTTTTATCTTCATCTGACTGTTTAATGTTAATTTACCCTGGTTTTACACCATCTGTCTACACGTACCCCTCTTCTGACTGTATTTTTATCTTCATCTGACTGTTTAATGTTAATTTACCCTGGTTTTACACCATCTGTCTACACGTACCCCTCTTCTGACTGTATTTTTATCTTCATCTGACTGTGTTTAATGTTAATTTACCCTGATTTTACACCATCTGTCTACACGTACCCCTCTTCTGACTGTATTTTATCTTCATCTGACTGTTTAATGTTAATTTACCCTGATTTTACACCATCTGTCTACACGTACCCCTCTTCTGACTGTATTATATCTTCATCTGACTGTTTAATGTTAATTTACCCTGATTTTACACCATCTGTCTACACGTACCCCTCTTCTGACTGTATTATATCTTCATCTGACTGTGTTTAATGTTAATTTACCCTGGTTTTACACCATCCGTCTACACGTACCCCTCTTCTGACTGTATTATATCTTCATCTGACTGTGTTTAATGTTAATTTACCCTGATTTTACACCATCTGTCTACACGTACCCCTCTTCTGACTGTATTTTATCTTCATCTGACTGTGTTTAATGTTAATTTACCCTGATTTTACACCATCTGTCTACACGTACCCCTCTTCTGACTGTATTATATCTTCATCTGACTGTTTAATGTTAATTTACCCTGGTTTTACACCATCTGTCTACACGTACCCCTCTTCTGACTGCACCCGGTCTGGCGGTGGATGATGGGTGTAATCCGCGCTCAGAGTTGCTGTGGTCTGCAGGACGGTGGGAATCTGATTATGTGCAGCTCTGTGATAATCTGACACAGAAAGAGGGATGAATGAGTGTTTGTGTGCTTTGTTTAACACGCGTGTGCTCTGTGTGCAGCTGCCGGCGTCCGTGTGCGCGTGAAGATGCTCTAGTCACGTCTGCGTTTGTATCCGCCCGTGACCTTTGACCCCTGAGCCCGAACACTGACCCGTGCCTGGCCGGCGTCCACCGCGCTCCAGAACCATGTGAGGGCTTTTCGGTGCGTCTCTGAGTGGACCGGAGCACCGCCTGTAACCCCGCCCCCCAGTTAATACAAGCCCCGCCCTCCCTCTAGCCCCGCCCCCCGACGCTGAAGACACTCGCCATGATGTTCCGGGACCAAGTGGGGATTCTGACGGACTGGTTTAAGGGCTGGAACGAGTGTGAGCAGACGGTGGCGCTGTTGTCGCTGCTGAAGCGTGTCTCTCGGACGCAGGCCCGGTTCCTGCACATCTGTCTGGACCACTGGCTGGCCGACTGCACCGAGATACACATACTGGAGGCGGAAGCCAACAATGCAGGTAAATATCATCCGCACTGACATGCTTGAGCACTTGTGTGTTATTTTTAAAGGGCTAGTTCATCCACAAATCATTTCTGTCATCATTGTTGTTCCATACGGTGAAAGCAGGCAGTGACCAGGATCTGTTAAACTCCACAAATGGCATAAAAATATATAAAATAACTCTACAAGTCACTGTCTGTACAGTAGAGCTGCATGATTAATCGTTAAAAGATCGCGATTTCGATTGAAAAACACCCACGTAATGTGAGAGAGTGTGTGTGTGTGAGAGTGAGAGTGTGTGTGTGTGAGTGTGTGTGTAGTGAGAGAGAGTGAGTGTGTAGTGTGAGTGTGTAGAGTGTGTGTGTGTGTGTGTGTGTGAGTGAGTGTGTAGTGTGTGAGACAGAGTGAGTGTGTAGTGTGTGTGTGTGAGAGAGAGTGTGTGTGTGTGTGTGTGAGTGAGTGTGTAGTGTGTGAGAGAGAGTGAGTGTGTAGTGTGTGTGTGTGAGAGAGAGAGAGTGTGTGTGTGAGTGTGTAGTGTGTGAGAGAGAGTGAGTGTGTAGTGTGAGTGTGTAGTGTGTGTGTGTGTGTGTGTGTGTGTGAGAGAGAGTGAGTGTGTAGTGTGTGAGAGAGAGTGAGTGTGTAGTGTGTGAGAGAGTGAGTGTGTAGTGTGTGTGAGAGAGAGTGAGTGTGTGTAGTGTGTGAGAGAGCGTGAGAGTGTGTGTGTGTGAGTGAGTGTGTAGTGTGTGAGAGAGAGAGGGTGAGAGTGAGTGTGTGTGTGAGTGAGTGTGTAGTGTGTGAGAGTGAGTTTGTGTGCGAGTGTGTAGTGTGTGTGTGAGAGAGTGTGAGTGAGAGTGAGTTTGTGTGCGAGTGTGTAGTGTGGTGTGTGAGAGTGTGTTTGTGTGTGTGTGAGAAAATATTCAGACGTAACCCTCTTTGTAATCATTAACATTTTCATAAGTTACTGTAATTTAATTACACTTTTTTTCTCAATAACTGTAACGGATTACAGTTACATTTATTGTGTAATTAAATTACGTAATTTAGTCACATGTATCTAGTTACTCCCCAACACTGCTAATTATAAACGTGTAATGAAAGCTGAATCTCCTTCTGGTCTCTCTCCAGCCGTGGTCAGTCAGTGGCAGCAGGAGCCGAAGGAGAAGGCCGTGTCGCTCCTGCTATCCCATCTGCCCCTGCTGCAGCCGCGCAACAGCGAAGCCAAGTGTGAATACATGAACCTGCTGCAGAAGGTCCTGAGCCACACCATCGAGAGCAGCCTGTTCGTGGAGGAGAGTCGCCAGCTGCTGTCCTACGCCCTCATACACCCCGCCACCACCCTCGACGACCGCAACTCTCTGGCCATGTGGCTCAATCACCTGGAGGAGCACCTGTCCTCGCGGCCGCCTCCGTACCATCACGCCCGGCAGGGCTCCGACGAGTGGCCCTGCTCCGCCGAGGCCCTGGAGCCGGCGTACGGACAGAACGGACACATGACGTTCCCTGGATCGGGAGGAGTGACCTCACCGGTCAACAGCTGCACAGGTACTGAGCTGACCATCTGACGCCTGCCTTTACTTCACTATATGTGCCTCTGGAGCACAAAAGCAGTCATAAGTAACACAGGTATATTTGTAGCAATAACCAACAATACATTGTATGGCTCAAAATTATACATTTTTATTTTATGCCAAAAATCATTAGGATATTAAGATCATGTTCCATGAAGATATTTTGTGGCTTTGGACAACAACACCAGTCATAAGGGTACATTCTGTGAAATTGAGAGTTATAATAAATAGCTGAATAAATAATCTTTCCATTGATGTATGGTTTGTTATGATAGGACAATATTTGTAAATCTGGAATCTGAGGGTGCAAAAAAATCTAAATATTGAGAAAATCATCTTTAAAGTTGTTCAAATGAAGTTCTTAGCAATGCGTATTACTAATCAATAATTAAGTTTTGATATATTTACGGTAGGAAATTAAAAAATATCTTCATGGAACATGATCTTAATATCATAATGATTTTTGTCATATAAGAAAAATGTATAATTTTGACTCATACAATGTATTGTTGTCTATTGCTACAAATATACCTGTGTTACTGATGACTGCTTTTGTGCTCAAGGGACACATATGTATATATATACGGTGGCCGAGAAGTGCAAAACAAATCACAATTCAGAAAACAACAACATTTCCGAAATCATTAATAATAAGTCGTCAGAGAAAACAAGGACAAATCAGACAAACATCGTCTGAATGGATTCATAAACAGTAAAACTCAACTGTTTAACTCTTGGGGAGATATAAAATGAGCCTATTTCCAAAAAAAGTGGAGTGTTCCTTTAATATTAACTTATTGTTTATTTAACAGTTGTATAAAAACTATCACATTTGTAATCATGCTTATTTTTGAAGAAAAATCGGCACTCTTCGTGTGATACAAACTATATGAAATGATACACATACATACATTTTCTGCCCCATATCTTGAATTTTGTGATCATTCATCATGCAGTGAAAGAACATGCTCTAGTCTAGACTTCATCACGTAATGTAATTCATCACATACTGATAAAAAATGTATAGCCTGAATGCACTGTAAGTCACTTTGGATAAAAGCGTCTGCTAAATGCGTAAATGTAAATTAGCATGCGCTCTGTAGGTGTTTTGTTTGGTCTTTGCGAAATTCCCGATAATGTCAAATTACATATCGTTAAAACAATTACGATATTATTGCAGACGATATATATATCTCACACCCCTACTACTAACCTATGAAAAATATTTAGCATTAAAACTTGCTTCTAACATTTAGAATAAACAGACGATATCGTCCGCGGGTGTGGATGCTAATATAGTTATTGTTCATAGTGTGAACAGGGCTTAAGACTCTTAAATAGATAGTTTACCACTGTTTTCTGTTACAAATTAAAGGTCAGAATGGTGAGAGATAAACTCAGAATTGCGAGGAATATGTCAGAATTGTAAAATAAACTTGCATTTAAACAAAAAACCTTGTTTTTCTAACGAATTGAATCTGGATTGTTCTACAGCGACACATATTTAAAGCTACATTTAATTATAGTTTCTCTATTTTTGAATGCAAACGTGCTTCAGTTTATTCAGAATAGATGTAACGCACATCTAAACATGCATATTTTTATCATGCATGTAAATGAATCTGATTGGTGAAGACCTAAACGTACTCAAAAGGGCCGAAGTGCACATCAATCAGTGTTTAGTTTGTATGTAATCTGTGTAATAATCGCTCCGCAGGACTGACTGGTCAGATGCAGCCGAGCTCAATGAAGCCTTCCATGTCTCTCACACCCGCCAATCAGCCGGCCTGCAGCTCTGATTGGCTGAGCCAGGAGGAGGGGGGCGGGTGTCAGGGCGTGTCCGGAGCAGAACACGCCCCTCTGTCGCCGCAGAGCAGCGTGGCTTCGTCAGGCAGCGAACAGACGGAGGAACAGAGCAACGCACGCAACACTTTCCAGGAGGACAGCAGCGGGATGAAAGGTGACGAGTCTCATCACACGCTCAAGTCAAGTCACCGTACTGTATACAGCGCTTTTTACAATGTGTCAGAGCAGCTTTACAGTATTAAACAGGGACGCACGGGACAGGGACGGCGCCGGTTTTCTGATTAGAGCTGAACAGAAACAGCGTCTTTTCAACTACACAGTATTATTTGTGTCTTACAGTGATTCATATTATTACAGAAACACTGGAATAAAAGTTTATAGTTCGGATATGAACACTGATGTGTACGGTAGCGATCAAAAGTAATTAATGTTTGTGTGGATTGCATTGTTTCTCCACTAGGTGGAGACAAGTGACTGTTAAAAATGTATTTGTCATTGAATCGTTCATTCAAGAGATTCGTTCAAAAACACTGATTCATTCAGTAATGAAACAAGTGAAGTATTTATGAGTGAGTCATTGAAGTATTTATGAGTGAGTCATTGAATCATTCATTCAAGAGATTCGTTCAAAAACACTGATTCATCCAGTAATGAAACAAGTGAAGTATTTATGAGTGAGTCATTGAATCATTCATTAGAGATTCGTTCAAAAACACTGATTCATCCAGTAATGAAACAAGTGAAGTATTTATGAGTGAGTCATTGAATCATTCATTCAAGAGATTCGTTCAAAAACACTGATTCATCCAGTAATGAAACAAGTGAAGTATTTATGAGTGAGTCATTGAATCATTCATTCAAGAGATTTGTTTAAAAACACTGATTCGTTCAGTAATGAAACAAGTGAAGTATTTATGAGTGAGTCATTGAATCATTCATTCAAGAGATTCGTTCAAAAACACTGATTCATCCAGTAATGAAACAAGTGAAGTATTTATGAGTGAGTCATTGAATCATTCATTCAAGAGATTCGTTCAAAAACACTGATTCGTCCAGTAATGAAACAAGTGAAGTATTTATGAGTGAGTCATTGAATCATTCATTCAAGAGATTCGTTCAAAAACACTGATTCGTCCAGTAATGAAACAAGTGAAGTATTTATGAGTGAGTCATTGAATCATTCATTCAAGAGATTCGTTCAAAAACACTGATTCGTCCAGTAATGAAACAAGTGAAGTATTTACGAGTGAGTCATTGAATCATTCATTAGAGATTCGTTCAAAAACACTGATTCATCCTGTAATGAAACAAGTGAAGTATTTGAGTGAGTCATTGAATCATTCATTCAACCCACTTTCACTTTGGAGCAAAAATCTGGCTTTAAACTTGAAATAAAGATTTGAAATTTATCGTGATAATTATCGATATCGACTGATATGAAAAAAATTATCATGATAACTTTTTTGGCCATATCACCCAGCCCTATTTAGGCCTGTCATATTGCCCCAAAAATAATTGTGATAAGTGATATTAGTCATTTTAAGACCATTTTATGCCACTGAATATATAATCATAATATAACAGCATAATAATGCAAGAAGGCCTACACACTTCCGAATGTCAACAAACCTTTAATTTTTAAGAATATTTAGATAATGGAAATTATCAAAATATTAGATACCTTGAATAAATAGTAAATAAACATTTTCTAACAAAAAGCACAAAGTAACAAGTAAAAAGGCACAACAAGACCATATCTGCAGATGAATCTCTTTCTGTAGAAGCAGTTATTAAATCTGAACGAGCAGCTCATGAATACACCACGTTATGTACAAGAAGCTGTAAAACACACAGGTGCAAGTGGAATGTATAAAACATGGTACATTCATTTTTATGTACATATAATGGGCGATATATTGCATCACCAAAAATTGAGGTCATATACATATATTGTGCGATTAAGTCAGTATATTGATTATTGCGACGGGCCTAGCACTATTTCTGATAAACTTCACCTTCTGTGTGTGTGTGTGTGTTTGTCTGTGTGTGTGTTTGTCTGTGTGTGTGTTTGTCTGTGTGTGTGTTTGTCTGTGTCTGTCTGTGTGTGTGTGTGTGTGTGTGTGGTGTGTGTGTGTGTTTGTCTGTGTCCGTGTGTGTGTGTTTGTCTGTGTCCGTGTGTGTGTGTTTGTGTTTGTCTGTGTGTGTGTGTGTGTGTTTGTTTGTGTGCTTGTGTGTGTCCGTGTCCGTGTGTGTGTTTGTTTGTTTGTGTGCTTGTGTGTCCGTGTGTGTCCGTGTCTGTGTCCGTGTGTGTCTGTGTGTGTGTGTCTGTGTGTTTGTCTGTGTGTGTGTGTCTGTGTGTGTGTGTCTGTCTGTGTGTGTGTGTTTGTCTGTGTGTGTGTGTGTCTGTGTGTGTGTGTGTGTGTGTGTGTGTTTGTCTGTGTGTGTGTGTGTGTGTGTGTGTGTGTGTGTGTGTGTGTGTCTCCTGCAGACGTGCCGGCCTGGCTGAAGAGTCTCCGTCTGCATAAATACGCGTCGCTCTTTTCTCAGATGACGTATGAAGAAATGATGATTCTCACAGAGCAGCACTTGGAGTCGCAGGTAAGCTCCGCCCTGATCGGCTCATGTGACCTCAAAGCCCCGCCCACCACACTTTCTCATTGGTGCACGAGTGAAGCGGTTAAATTGAGAAATTCTTTGAAATTACAAATGAGCCGCGCCAGAAAAAGTAATGCAGATTCCTAATATTAATTACAATAATTCCTGAAAAATGAACAATTCCTGATGTTGATTACAGCTGTTACTCAAATTTACGGAACCCAAATATTTATTTTCAACAAAACAACATAAATATTACTCTGAAAAGTTTTCAAACTAAATAAATTCATTTTACTTGCATAAACTTTCAGATGAAAAAAGGCGATACATTTTTTCACATTGGAATGGTTCGTCAATAGGCGCACATATTTATGATTATCAACAAAAATCAGTCCCAGAAGTGTGTGAGAAATGGGCAAAAGGAGAAATATACTTTACCAAAGTTTTTTTGACACTAATATAAATTCATAGATAAATTTATATAATGCTGCTCCATACATACTGAGGTACAGTTATTATTTTTTATTTTTTTTATCTCTTTAAAATAAATGAAAAACAAACTTAAATTATTTATTATATATTTTATTTATTCAGTATTTTTTTTTACATTTATTTATTAAAAAAAAAAATTGAGGGGATATTTGCAAAGTTTCAGTCTCTTACTAAAAACTATGAATATTTTAAGATTTCTCTCTGGGTCAAAACGGACTCAAATGCATAGAAAGGCATTAACATAATTTGGAATTATTGTAATATTAGGAATTTCACTGCTTCTTACCAGTTTTAATAATGTAGAGAAATAAGGTAAATAATCCTTGGGTGTGAGTTTTACGTGAAAGTGCATTAATTCTAATAAAATGTGAAAAGATTTGTGATTAATAATCATGATTATAATTCTGTGTGATTATTAGTTTAGCTGTTATTGTGCAGCCCGAGAAGCTTCTGTGAAGAAAATATTCCAAGAATCATGAGAAAATGTATCAGTTTGTGCCACATTTAACATGAACTGAGCTGCTAATCAGACTCTCAGCGTTAATCAGACTCTCAGCATTAATTATTTGTTGTTTGTTTGTTTCAGAACGTGACGAAAGGAGCTCGACATAAGATCGCTCTGAGCATACAGAAGCTCAGAGAACGACAGAGCGTCCTCAAATCTCTTGAAAAGGTAAACAATCAATGATCTGGATTCGCTTGTGTTCTGCACATCTTGAACCGTCTGTTTATCGTAGATTGTGTTGTTGATTTCAGGATATTCTGGAAGGCGGGAACGTTCGGAATGCTTTACAAGAGCTTCAGCTGATCATCATCACGCCAATCAAAGCTTATGCCCCGCCCACTGCTGCCCAGAAGGAGGTGGAGCCTGGAGTTACACCTGCCGATAAAGCAGCCAATCCCGGGGAAGAGAAGGAGAGCGAGGGCTTCCAGACCCACAATCCTCCAGCGTGTGACGGAGAATCACCGTCTGCACCCATCAGTGACGGAGACATCGCCGGACAGTTCACACGTGTGATGGGGAAAGGTACTCACACGCACACGCACGCTCTCACGCTCACACACACACACACACACTTACACACACACACACACTTTCACTCACACACACTTTCACTCACACACACACACACACACGCTCACTCACTCGCACGCACGCACACACACACACGCTCACTCACTCGCACATACACACACACTCGCACATACACACACACTCTCACACACACGCTCACTCACTCACTCACTCGCACACACACACACACACACACTTTCACTCGCACACACACACACACAATTAACAGGTTAATGCTGATTCTAAAAAAGGATTAAATGTTTTATTTAAATAAAAATAATATTTAAATATTAATTATTATTTTGTTTGTCTATATTTTTTTTATAAATTATTCCAGTTTTAGTTATTTTAGTAGAAGTTTAAGGTTGTATTTTATTTGCACCGTAATTTATTTCAAGTAACTCGAATGTCAGGTGGTCAGTGTGTGTGTTGAGGTGCTCAGTGTGTGTGTGTGTGTGTGTGTGTTGAGGTGGTCAGTGTGTGTGTGTGTGTGTGTTGAGGTGGTCAGTGTGTGTGTGTGTGTGTGTTGAGGTGGTCAGTGTGTGTGTGTGTGTGTGTGTTGAGGTGGTCAGTGTGTGTGTGTGTGTGTGTGTTGAGGTGGTCAGTGTGTGTGTGTGTGTGTGTGTTGAGGTGGTGGTCAGTGTGTGTGTTGAGGTGGTGGTCAGTGTGTGTGTTCAGGTGGTGGTCAGTGTGTGTTGAGGTGCTCAGTGTGTGTTGAAGTGCTCAGTGTGTGTTGAGGTGCTCAGTGTGTGTTCAGGTGGTGGTCAGTGTGTGTGTTGAGGTGGTCAGTGTGTGTGTGTGTGTGTGTGGAGGTGGTCAGTGTGTGTGTGGAGGTGGTCAGTGTGTGTGTGTGGAGGTGGTCAGTGTGTGTGTGTGTGTGTGTGGAGGTGGTCAGTGTGTGTGTGTGTGTGTGTGTGGAGGTGGTCAGTGTGTGTGTGTTGAGGTGGTCAGTGTGTGTGTGTGTGTTCAGGTGGTGGTCACTGTGTGTGTTGAGGTGGTCACTGTGTGTGTGGAGGTGGTCAGTGTGTGTGTGTGGAGGTGGTCAGTGTGTGTGTGTGGAGGTGGTCAGTGTGTGTTGAGGTGGTCAGTGTGTGTGTGTGTTCAGGTGGTGGTCAGTGTGTGTTCAGGTGGTGGTCAGTGTGTGTGTTGAGGTGGTCAGTGTGTGTTGAGGTGGTCAGTGTGTGTGTGTGTGTGGAGGTGGTCAGTGTGTGTGTGTGTTGAGGTGGTCAGTGTGTGTGTTGAGGTGGTCAGTGTGTGGGCAGTGTGTGTTGAGGTGGTCAGTGTGTGTTCAGGTTCTCTGTGTGTTCAGTCTGTACGCAGCTGTTGGTGTCCAGACCGGATGAGGAGAACATCAGCTGTTACCTGCAGCTCATAGAGAAGTGTGTGACACACGAGGTGAGACGTGCTTCATACCGTCTCGTATCGATGCTGTCGTCGTCTAGCGAGGCTCATCACGAGTGTGTGTTTGTCAGGCGTTCACAGAGACGCAGAAGAAGCGGCTGTTGTCATGGAAACAGCAGGTTCTGAAGTTGCTCCGCCTCTTCCCGCGGAAGACCGTGATGGACAGCGGCGTTTACCGGAGAGGGTGAGTTTAATTTCTATTGTGTATTGCATTTATTATTAATTTGAGTATTTATATTCTCTAGTATTCTCATACATTCTATTGAATTAATAGGAAATCGTTTGATTTTAATGAGAAAACATCACCTAACAAGTCAGCGTTTTTATATCTGAAGTATCCCTGTGCATTCTTACAATTATGTAAATGGGTTACGTTAAAAGTTACGTTCATATATACATTAAAGTAGCGAATATCAGATCCTCAACATATGTATTACAATTGAAAAGTGCTAATTCTGAAATCTGAATAATGATTTATGCTTTGTATACACATATACCTTATTGGTTTATTAGTGTCTCTGGAGCACAAAAGCAGTCATAAGTAACACAGGTATATTTGTAGCAATAGACAACAATACATTGTATGGGTCAAAATTATTAATTTTTCTTTTATGCCAAAAATCATTAGGATAATAAGATCATGTTCCATGAAGATATTTAGTAAATTTCCTACCGTAAATATATCAAAACTTAATTTCTGATTAGTAATATGCATTGCTAAGAACTTCATTTGAACAACTTTAAAGGTGATTTTCTCAATATTTAGATTTTTTTGCACCCTCAGATTCCAGATTTACAAATATTATCCGATCATAACAAACCATACATCAATGGAAAGATATTTATTCAGCTTTCAGATGATGCATAAATCTCAATTTCACAAAATTGACCCTTATGACTGGTTTTGTGCTCCAGGGTCACATACGGTACAGACTTAAAGACATGAAGCTTTATTTCCAAGATGATGCATTGTATTGTATATTCAAATTGATTTCGGATACTATTAGCAGATATATGTTCATGTTTAATAATTAGTATGATGGCGGTTTAAACACTTCTGGTGGCTTCGCTAGTTTAGAACGCCATGAGTGATCCAGTCATTATATATAGATCAGTGGTTTGCTCCGTGTGTTTTTGCAGGTGGCAGCAGTATGGATCCAACTCTCTGCCCACAGCTGGATCTGTGAGCGCAGGTTTGTGCAGACGGGGCCAGAGACCCTTCCAGATGCCCCCGCGAGGAGCTCCTCCAGCCGGACGCATGGGGCTGATGAGCGCCGGCGGTCTGACCGGAGCATCGCCGCGACACACGCTCGCTAACCCCGCCGCCGTCAGCGCACAGGGCCGACAGGTCTCACACACACACATACACACTCACCACACACACACTAAACACTCACACACACACACACACACCACACTAAACACTCACACACACACCACACTAAACACTCAGAGACACACACACACACACACACCACACTAAACACTCTCTCACACACACACACACACACACACACCACACTAAACACTCTCTCACACACACACACACCACACTCTCACACACACACCACACTAAACACTCTCTCACACACACACACCACACTAAACACTCACACACACCACACTAAACACTCACACACACTCTCACAAACACACACACACACACACACTAAACACTCAGTGTGTTGAGTATCATATCTGATCCGTCAGGCTTTTATGGCTCATATAGTCTGATACAGTGAGAATATGAAGGAAAAACAGCTCAATTTTATTCAGAGACTCAAACTGAGCAAAAATATGAATTTGGTTCATATGCTGATATTTATATGATGAAATACGGATGCTTGTAATGTACAGCGGTGGACAAAATTACTACAACACTAGCATCTCCAGCAGCTAAAAATGGTTCTAAGTCAGTTATTTCTATCTTTTGCTGTAGTGTGTCAGTAGAAAACATTCATTTAGCCATTAATTGTAATAATCCAGTGAGATATTAGTCTGATCTGATCATCATCAGTCTGTCTGGAGTCACATGAAGAAACAGAACAAACTGAGACTAAATCCAGAAGAACTGTGTCTCAAGACGCTTCAAGAAACCTCCTGCAAAGCTCCTGAGAAACTCTGCTCACACACACACACACACACACACGCTTCAAGAAACCTCCTGCAAAGCTACAGAGAAACTCTGCTCACACACGCACGCACACACGCACTCACGTACACACACACACACACTCACACACGCTTCAAGAAACCTCCTGCAAAGCTCCTGAGAAACTGCTCAAGTGCAGACAACTCTACTCACACACACACACACACACACACACACACACACAAGAACACTATAACTCTCTCACACACTCTCACTCACACACACACACACACACACACACACACATACGCTTCAAGAAACCTCCTGCAAAGCTCCTGAGAAACTCTGCTCAAGTGCAGACAACTCTACTCACACACACACACACTCACGCACACGCACACACACACTCACGCACGCACGCACACACACACACACACACACACACTTCAAGAAACCTCCTGCAAAGCTCCTGAGAAGCTGCTCAAGTGCAGACAACTCTACTCACACACACACACACACACACACACATACGCTTCAAGAAACCTCCTGCAAAGCTCCTGAGAAACTCTGCTCAAGTGCAGACAACTCTACTCACACACACACACACTCACGCACACACACTCACGCACGCACACACACACACACACACACACGCTTCAAGAAACCTCCTGCAAAGCTCCTGAGAAGCTGCTCAAGTGCAGACAACTCTACTCACACACACACACACTCACGCACACGCACACGCACACACACACTCACGCACGCACGCACACACACACACACACACACACACTTCAAGAAACCTCCTGCAAAGCTCCTGAGAAGCTGCTCAAGTGCAGACAACTCTACACGCACACACACACACGCACACACACACACACACACGCTTCAAGAAACCTCCTGCAAAGCTCCTGAGAAACTCTGCTCAAGTGCACCGAGGACAAAACCTGCTTTAAACACAAAGATGCTCACAACAAATGTTGATTTACTTTAGTTAATTGATCAAGAAAATCTATTTGACAGCATTTTTACACAAGTGTCTAAAACTGTTAACAGCTCTGTAGCTTTGCAGGAGGTTTCTTGAAGCGTCTTGAGACACAGTTCTTCTGGATTTAGTCTGTCTCAAGGCTAGTTCACACTAGGGGTTGAACGACTTCTGATTTTTTTAAAGTCGACTTTTATGTGATGAAAGTCGAGTCGAAGTCGACTAGTCGCTGATGACGTCATTAATGAACAAATAAGTCTGGAGCTGAGACTCAAACACCTTGTGCAAAGCTGACATATGACACACTGCCCACATGGCTATTGCTCCTATAGCAGCTTATTTTGATCAGTTCTTTCGTCTTTGGGTCGTTATATTTCTCTCAGATTTCTGCTCGTTCTAAACCAGATACAGATTAGTAGCACAGTAAATATTACACTCATATGAATGCATTAGAGAGTGATTGCGTGTGAATTAATTCTACCTGGGAGCATCTCTCTACTAGTAGTGAAGCTGTGGGATTTAGTTAAGAAATATATGCTTGAACTTTTCAGTTTCTAAGCTATTTTATTGAGAAATCACAAAACAGTGTTGACAATACATTTCCGCGCTGAATGATTCTGTGCGCGCGATCTGATTGAGTCTGCGCTCAAGGGGGAGGGGCTTACGATAGCTCAGTTACACTAAAAGAGCTTTTACTGGATAATAAACTCTCAATCAGAGACAGAAGCTGGTTCTCAAGCGGCTGACGGTGACAGACTGTGTGTGATGGTGTGTTTCAGAACCTGTGGTTTGGGAATCCTGGAGGCAGTAACAGCATGCCGAGCCAGAGCAGAAGTTCAGTGCAGAGGACTCATTCACTTCCTGTTCACACGTCTCCTCAGACCATGCTCCTGTTCCAGCAACAAGGTACTTCCTGTTCCACAGACGCTGCTTCAGCTTGATCATATCATACAGACGAACACACAGCCTTTCAGAGTAGAGATGAAAGGGTGTGAAAACTTCAGAACATGATTATAGTGGTCAGTGTTATTACTGTACTGCTAATATGTGCTGGATACACTGAAATCATTTAATCAATTTTATATTAAAAACCATCGAACAAATAAAAATAGCAGCACTGTGTATAAACATTAAAATAATAACATTTAACAATGACTTCCGGATTTTAAATGAACAGAGAAGGGTGGGTGACTTACACTGTTACTACATTTTTACATAATAGAAGTCTTACACAAGAATAAACCTCACATTTCTGCCTTCAAACCATAATGCGAACCATTTATGCCGTGATGTCTATACACGCTGCCTCTGTAAGCGCTCACCCCGTCATTGATCACATGCTCTTGTTTTCATTCCCAGAATGCCAAGTTCCGGGGACGGATCTGGAGATCAACCCCACGCTGGAGTCTCTGTGCCTCAGCATGACAGAGCATGCCTTAGGAGGTACGGCCAATCACAGTGCAGCGTCATCCGCGTTACCCAATCACAGCGCAGCATCATCCCGCGCTACCCAATCACAGCGCAGTCATCCCGTGCTACCAATCACAGCGCAGACTCATCCCGTGCCACCCAATCACAGCGCAGTCATTCCTGCGCCACCCAATCACAGCGCAGTCATCACGCGCCACCCAATCACAGCGCAGTCATCCCGCGCTACCCAATCACAGCGCAGTCATCCCGCGCTACCCAATCACAGTGCAGAATCATCCCGCGCTACCCAATCACAGCGCAGTCATCCCGTGCTACCCAATCACAGCGCAGTCATCCCGCGCTACCCAATCACAGCGCAGTCATCCCGCGCTACCCAATCACAGCGCAGTCATCCCGCGCTACCAATCACAGCGCAGTCATCCCGTGCTACCAATCACAGCGCAGTCATCCCGTGCTACCCAATCACAGCACAGTCATCCCGCGCTACCAATCACAGCGCAGTCATCCCGTGCCACCCAATCACAGCGCAGTCATCCCGCGCCACCCAATCACAGCGCAGTCATCCCGCGCTACCCAATCACAGTGCAGTCATCCCGCGCTACCCAATCACAGCGCAGTCATCCCGCGCTACCCAATCACAGCGCAGTCATCCCGCGCTACCAATCACAGTGCAGTCATCCCGCGCTACCCAATCACAGCGCAGTCATCCCGCGCTACCCAATCACAGCGCAGTCATCCCGCGCTACCAATCACAGCGCAGTCATCCCGCGCTACCCAATCACAGCGCAGTCATCCCGCGCTACCCAATCACAGCGCAGTCATCCCGCGCTACCAATCACAGCGCAGTCATCCCGCGCTACCCAATCACAGCGCAGTCATCCCGCGCTACCCAATCACAGCGCAGTCATCCCGCGCTACCAATCACAGTGCAGTCATCCCGCGCTACCCATTCACAGTGCAGTCATCCCGCGCTACCAATCACAGTGCAGTCATCCCGCGCTACCCAATCACAGCGCAGTCATCCCGCGCTACCCAATCACAGCGCAGTCATCCCGCGCTACCAATCACAGCGCAGTCATCCCGTGCTACCAATCACAGCGCAGTCATCCCGTGCTACCAATCACAGCGCAGTCATCCCGCGCTACCCAATCACAGCGCAGTCATCCCGCGCTACCCAATCACAGCGCAGTCATCCCGCGCTACCCAATCACAGCGCAGTCATCCCGCGCCACCCAATCACAGTGCAGTCATCCCGCGCTACCCAATCACAGCGCAGCATCATCTGCTGTCTTGTTAGTTTATATATCAGTTTATATGTACTTAGAAATGTTAATGAAATACAATTGCTCATTAATATTAAAAGAAAACATTTTTTCTCGCATCAGTGTTTTTGCTGTAGTTGCTTAAAATGTGAAATTTCAAAAAAATTTTTTTTTTTTTATTTATTTAATGAAAAGGTGGTAAATGTAGTACTAACATAGTAAGACATGGTAAAAGCTTTGAAATCTTTGCTCATTCACTCATCAATGTGAATTTATTGACGAGACATATAGCTTTTTAGTTGAAAAAAATGAAATTATGACTCTTTTATAAACTTGTGTTGTGCCGAGTCAAAATGAGCAGGGAATATAGAAGTTAAATATAGTTTTTAATGCATGATTCATTCTCTCTCCGCAGACGGAATGGACAGAACGTCAACCATCTGAGCCTGGAGCCGGTGGAGGACCTGAAAGAAGCCCAGCACACACAACACAGTCACTACAGACCACACACCACTAACTGTGTATACCTTCTAATATTTTTCTACTTTATTGTACTTAACTAAGTTTATTATAAAGCAAAGACAGAAACTATTATATCGCGGAAGGGTGTTTAGCGGGAGGAACGATGGTGCTTCTGGTCTGAGCGAGACCTTCTTCTGCTGAACCGTTCGTTATTACATCACTTCCTATGTCCATCCGCCTGCATGACCTCTGACCCCAACCACGGACTTCCTCCTGTGCTTTTCTGAGTTGATCTGATATGATGCGTACTTATTTCTGTCCAGGTACATGAGGTTTCTTAGCACTTATCCGTGAGATGTTTACAGCCGTGAGTTTGTAAATACGCAGGTGTAGGAGAATCAGAATATGAGCCGAGAGACTTTATCCAAATGATTTTTATACGCAGATCTATGAAGTAAAGACGCGAGATCGAGCTGTGCTCGTCTGTTGCTCCGCCCCCTCCGTGACTGACAGGCTCCGCCTCCGACCGACTGATGCAAAAACCCACCAATCAGATTCCATCTTTTGATTTCCTCCTGGCTTGACGGATCGGTGCTTCTGTTGTTTTCTGTTTGAATGGTACGGTCTGTGAAGAGCATCAGAGCGGTGTGTGTGTGTGTGTGTGTTTTATACGTCTCTCAGACGTCTAGTAAAACTCTATTGACTGAAAAACAGGTTTGTTTGCTTCATTTGTGTAATGATTCGGTCTGTCGCTCGAGAACACACATCACTCGAAAATCACCAAAACAAGTGTTTTTCATAAAGAAAATGAAGCCTGTTTCAGAAACTCATTTCTGCCGTGGCATAAAAATAGAAAAAGTTAATCGCAACTTTTTATCTCACAATTTGGGCTTTTCTCAAAGTTGTATCTTGCAATTCTGACTATTTTTGTCTCATAATTGTAAGATAAGTATCAGAGTTGCGATTCTTAATATAAACTCATAATTCATTTGTGGTGGAAAAAACATGTAAACTCAAAACTCTGAGAAAGTCAGAGTTTAACATAATAAATATAAGAGTTTATATATTTAAATTCTGACTTTTTCCTCAGAATTCTGAGATTATATTGCAATTCTGAGGAAAAAAGTCAGAACTGTGAGATAAAAAGATGAATTAAAAAAATATATATATAGTATTCTGTAGCGGGGAATTTTATTTTTGAGTTTATATCTCACTTTTTCCCCTCAGAATTGCACAATATAAAGTTCAAATTGTGAGATAAAAGCTTATATAATAATTCTGATATAATATATCAGATATAATAATTCTGA
>CM041814.1:957159-967159 GCA_023376895.1 Aspiorhynchus laticeps
TCTTACACACACACACACACACACACACACAGACATATGCACCTAACTACACACCTAAATAGGACTCTTACACACACACACACACACACACACACACACACACACTCACACACACACACACACAGACATATGCACCTAACTACACACCTAAATAGGACTCTTACACACACACACTCACACACACTCACACTCACTCACACACACACACACACACACACACACACACTCACACACACGCACACACACACACACACACACACAGACACAGACATATGCACCTAACTACACACCTAAATAGGACTCTTACACACACACAGACACTCACACACACACACACACACACACAGACACAGACATATGCACCTAACTACACACCTAAATAGGACTCTTACACACACACAGACACTCACACACACTCACTCACACACTCACACACACACACACTCACTCACACACACACACACTCACACACAAAAGAACTGATTGCACATTAGTTTAGTTTGAGCTGCTCAGGTGAGACAGGAATAGCAGGTAATCTGGGATTATTCTCCTCCGTCAGGTGAAAGCTCTGTTTATTCACATTAACAGATAAAACACCTGACTAGAGCAAAGAAAACATCCAAAACACAGTTAAGTGTTTCTTTTATAGCACTTTATCTATTTATGTCAATAGATTTCAATTACAATACATATTTTTAAAGGCCTTTTTCTCAAAACGAGTCATAAATCTCCACTTTTACACACCTTTATATTTTTATTCCTGTCTCTATGGTTTTTACAGAGGGTTTTTGTTCATATATCATTTACTTGATTATAGACCACATTTTATTCCCCAGAAATTGTGCAAATATATTGATTTCTGTCTGTGTTTTCTAAATTATGACAAAAATTAGATTTGAGACTGTCAAAAAAAATAATAATTAAACAAGAATTTTAAAACTAACTTCATCCAGTGTTCAGATTTTAGTCATAGAAATGTTGAAATATATTGTTTTCTGTCTTTTCTAAGTATTTATGACAAAAATGAGACATTTCAGAAAAACTCTAATATGTCAAAAAAAGAATTTTGAAACTAACTTTAGATTTTAGTATGCAAATTAGCTCATATTTAATTAAATAATGCCTCATTTGCATATTTAAACCAAACATTTTTGAAAACTTGTAATACAATTTTTTTTGCAATTATCAATGTAATCAATCAACTGGTTAATGTGATAACTATTAGTTAATTTTAATATTTTTACCCTATATTCACCTGCAGTGTCTCGTCTTAATAAACACTAATTATGATTAACACAAACATAAGCTCATATACACACCTCACAATATTCTCTTAGACAGCAGCATTCATATTCATGTTTATTAATGAGCCGCTTCATGAAGGAGTTTAATTTGCTAATAAAAGAGCAGGTTATTATCGTTAACTACTAAAAACTGAAATAAAAATGCTAAAACATAGAGTAACACTTTATGAAAATTTTTGAAAATTCATTTTTGAAAATTCACGAGAAAGTGCAGTATCCAAACTTAAATTATTATAATTCATGAACGCTTTTTGAATACAGACCTAAGGTTGGTCTCTTTTTAAAGAAGACAATTAGCAGATTATTACAGAAGTGAAATCATTTAATAAAATTAAAGTATTAAAAAGTTATAGAAGTTTAAATTTACTGTAAAGAAAATGTATTATACTATTTTTATTGTATTTTATATAAAATAAATATTTAAAAAAAATAGTTAAAAATCCAAAATTGCTATAAAATTAAAGCCATATGTCTACATAAGTTGTGTTCCAAATTTGAAGTTGATATAAAAAAAATTGAGGTTCATATGCGATTTTGTTTAGGCGTTATACCACAAACAGCCACCGGGTGCATACAAACTCCATTGCATTTCTGTCACAAATCTATCAATTTCTCTCTCAATATTACATCTATAACAAAATAACCACCAAATATGGAATCTTGAGACTCAGACCTTTCCAACGATATGTATTTTCTCAAGATTATAAAAAGTTTTGATTCTAAAAGACCGTAATACATTTTGTAATATGACACCGCCGCTAAGGGGGAGGAGCCTAAAACATTTTGAAGTGCCGTTTCTATGGTAACGCAATGTTTGATTTCAAAATGGTTTGCACAGGATGAATTTTGAGATTTTAAGCTTTCAGATGGTATATAACTTATGATGATTGCTAAAACATGTGATGGGGAAAAAGGCAAGGATATAAAGACTTTTTGTGACGAAGGTCAGAACTCGTGTTATGATGTTGATTTATCATAGACGCTTGCTGCACTCTTGTCATAAATTAATCTAGTACATAATTTGTAACAACAAAAAATGGTAATATATCTATTTAGGAGACTCAGACCTTTCCAATGATATATAGTTTGTCATGATTACATTAGGATTTAAGTGTAATATAGTGAAGTAAACTTAGGCGTCCCGTATACGGTGACAGTTGTAGAGACTTAATTTTAAAAAGTAAGTTCGTTAGAGAAAAGGAGGAGATTTTGACTAAATTAAAATTTGCCGTTCAGGATGATGAGATTTACAAAATTGTGAATATTTTTATCATAATTTTCAAAAACAAATAATTTCTGTCACATTCAGTGTTATTATTAAACTATTTTTAACTGAAAAAGCAGAGAAACAATATTTCCAGAATGATTTTATACTCTGGCGATCATAAAACAGATGTAATAAAGACATTTATTCACAATATCCATAAATTTAAAACCCATAAAGATCAATACAGTGATGATGACGTTGTTTATGGCAGTTTTCAAATAGCAGTTTATGGAAGCCATAAAATAAAAGAATAACAAAAAAGATAAATTTGAGTTTATACTTCAAAATTCTGATTTTTTTCCCACAATTCCGAGATTATATCTCATTCAGAATCATGAGTTTATATCCAGCATTTATATATTTATTCCTCAGAATTGACAAACTCACTATTATTGAGTTAAATCCAGTTATAAAGTCTGAACTAGAACATATTAACTTACATTTGTGAGAAAAAAAGCCAGATTTTGGAGATAAAACGGGTAAATATTGTGTAAAATGTAGTGCTGTCAAACAATTAATCACGATTAATCGCTTTCAAAATAAAAGTTTTTGTTTACACAATATATGTGTGTGTGCTGTGTATATTTATTATGTATATATAACTACAAACACATACAGTATATACTGTATTTTGAAATATTTACATGTATATACATGTACATGTTTACATTATATTTTATTATTTATAAATATATTTAATATATAAACTAGTGCTGGGCAACGATTAATTGTGATTAATCGCTTTCAAAATAAAAGTTTTTGTTTACATTATATTTGAATGTGTACTGCGTTTCTTTATGTATATATAAATACAAACGCATGCATGTGTATATTTAAGAAAAATGTTATGTTTATATATTAAATATATTTATATATAATATAAACCTGTAAATGTTTATATATGTAAATATTTTCTAAATACAGTATATACTGAATGTGTGTGTATTTATATATATATATATATATATACTGTACATAATAAATATAAACAGCACATATGTAATGTAAACAAAAACTTTTATTCTGGATGCGATTAATCGTTTGACAGCACTAATTAAATGTTATAGGTTTAAATAGTATTTCATGCTGTAACTATATATAATATGAACTGTATGTGTGAATATTATGTAAACCTATCGTTTAAATCACATTTATGCTTAAAAAGTAGCAGTTTTCATGCATAGTTTGTCTGTTTAAACGTCTGCGTTTAGCCTCAAATGTGTCTTTGATGACAGTATTCTATAAAAATTATTTTCATTCTGATTCTGACATTCAAAGACACAAACATAATTCATGTTATTGCATATGGATCATAGTCCAAGCTCAGGGTGTAATTTCTGTCTGTTTGTGCTCTCGTCTGCAGTGAGATGTGTTCCTCTGACGGATGAGAAGGTTAGAGACTTTCCCTGATGATTTCTGTCTTCTGATGTGTGTGTCTGTGTGTGTCTGTGTCTGAGAGTGTGTCTGTGTCTGAGAGTGTCTGTGTCTGAGAGTGTGTCTGTGTCTGAGAGTGTCTGTGTCTGTGTCTGAGAGTGTGTCTGTGTCTGAGAGTGTCTGTGTCTGTGTCTGAGAGTGTGTCTGTGTCTGAGAGTGTCTGTGTCTGTGTCTGAGAGTGTGTCTGTGTCTGAGAGTGTGTGTGTCTGTGTCTGAGAGTGTCTGTGTCTGAGAGTGTCTGTGTCTGAGAGTGTCTGTGTCTGAGAGTGTGTCTGTGTCTGTGTGAGTGTCTGTGTCTGAGAGTGTGTCTGTGTCTGAGAGTGTCTGTGTCTGTGTCTGAGAGTGTGTCTGTGTCTGAGAGTGTCTGTGTCTGTGTCTGAGAGTGTGTCTGTGTCTGAGAGTGTGTGTGTCTGTGTCTGAGAGTGTGTCTGTGTCTGAGAGTGTCTGTGTCTGAGAGTGTCTGTGTCTGAGAGTGTGTCTGTGTCTGTGTGAGTGTCTGTGTCTGAGAGTGTGTCTGTGTCTGAGAGTGTCTGTGTCTGTGTCTGAGAGTGTGTCTGTGTCTGAGAGTGTCTGTGTCTGTGTCTGAGAGTGTGTCTGTGTCTGAGAGTGTGTCTGTGTCTGAGAGTGTGTCTGTGTCTGAGAGTGTCTGTGTCTGAGAGTGTGTCTGTGTCTGAGAGTGTGTCTGTGTCTGTGTGAGTGTCTGTGTCTGAGAGTGTGTCTGTGTCTGAGAGTGTCTGTGTCTGAGAGTGTGTGTGTCTGTGTCTGAGAGTGTGTCTGTGTCTGAGAGTGTGTCTGTGTCTGTGTGAGTGTCTGTGTCTGAGAGTGTGTCTGTGTCTGAGAGTGTCTGTGTCTGAGAGTGTGTCTGAGTGTGTGTCTGTGTCTGAGAGTGTCTGTGTCTGAGAGTGTCTGTGTCTGAGTGTGTGTCTGAGTGTCTGTCTGTGTCTGAGAGTGTGTCTGAGAGTGTGTCTGTGTGAGTGTGAGTGTCTGTGTCTGAGTGTGTGTCTGTGTCTGTGTCTGTGTCTCTGTGTGTGTGTGTGTGTGTGTGTGTGTGTGTGTGTGTGTGTGTGTGTGTGTGGATCTCTGTGGACTAAAACGTGTGTGTGTGTGTGTGTGGATCTCTGTGGACTAACCCGTGTGTGTGTGTGTGTGTACACTAGAGCACTGACTGTGGTTCTGATGACGGACCGACGGCTGGCTGTGACCGACATGACTCCGGTGAGATTCACATCCAAAAATCATCTTTCCAAACCTGTATGACTGACTTTCTTCTGTGAGACACTAAAGAAGATATTCTGAAGAATGTTCGAGACCAATCAGCACCGGACCCCATTAACTTTCACTGTAAAATAAGTATTGAACACGCCAACCATTTTTCTCAGTAAATATATTTCTAAAGATGCTTTTGACTTGAAATTTTCACCAGATGTCGGAAACAACCCAAGCTATCCATACATACAAAGAAAACGACACAAATAAGCTCAGAAATTAAGTTATGGAATGACACGGAGAAAAAGTATTGAGGTGCATAAAGGCATGGAAAGAAAAGACTCCAGCTGAAATCTATCAGTAATTAGAAAGCAATCCTGCTCCTCGTCAGTGGAAATTAATATTATCTGCTTCAGTACCAGGATGATGAAGATGATCCCAAACACAGCAACTCTCGACTGGTTTCAGAGAAAGGGAATAAAGCTGCTAGAACGGCCAGACAATCACCTGACTTCAATCTAATACAAAATAAGCACTAAAGGTCAGAGTTCATAGAAGAGACTCACAGACCCTTCAAGATTTGATCAATACATGTGATAGTCTCTCCTTCAGGAGGCGTTTTGAAACTCTCATCACCAACAAACACTTTTGTACGGAGTATTAAATACATTTCAGTAGTTCAATACTGTGTCATTCCATTTTATTACACATAACTTAATTTCTGAACTTATTTATTTTGTTTATTTGTATGTATGGATTGCTTGGATTGTTATCGACATCTGGTGACAATTTCATGTCAACAGCATCTTTAGAAATATATTTACTGAGAAAAATAGTGACGTGTTCAATACTTATTAGTGACAAAAGCAGTCATAAGTAACACAGGTATATTTGTAGCAATAGCCAACAATACATTGTATGGGTCAAAATTATACATTTTTCTTTTATGCCAAAAATCATTAGGATATTAAGATCATGTTCCATGAAGATATTTTGTAAATTTCTACATCAAAACTTAATTTTTGATTATTATATGCATTGCTAAGAACTTCATTTGAACAACTTTAAAGATGATTTTCTCAATATTTAGATTTTTTTTGCACCCTCAGATTCCAGATTTACAAATATTGTCCTATCATAACAAACCATACATCAATGGAAAGCTATTTATTTAGCTTTCAGATGATGCATAAATCTCAGTTTCACAAAATTGACCCTTATGACTGTTTTTGTGCTCCAGGGTCATGTTTCACCTGCTGTATAGAGCCGGAGTGACTGTGTGCTGGTTTTGTTCACAGATGATGTTCTGAACGCTGAGGAGAGACACGAGGGTCTGCTGAGAGAGCTACAGGAGCTGGCTCAACACGGTCCGTCAAACACTGCAAAACCATCAGTTATGAGACACGTAGAAGACAATAGAGTCATTATTCAGATCTATTGAGTTCTAGAACTCTCTATATGATATCAGTCATGCATCATACTCGTTTCTGAATTTCAGAATTATGATCCAGAGTCAGAATTATGATCCAAAGTCAGAATTGTGATCCAGAGACAGAATTATGATCCAGAGTCAGAATTATGATCCAGAGACAGAATTGTGATCCAGAGACAGAATTATGATCCAGAGTCAGAATTATGATCCCGAGTCAGAATTATGATCCCGAGTCAGAATTATGATCCAGAGACAGAATTGTGATCCAGAGACAGAATTGTGATCCAGAGTCAGAATTATGATCCAGAGACAGAATTATGATCACAGAGACAGAATTGTGATCCAGAGACAGAATTGTGATCCAGAGTCAGAATTATGATCCCAGAGTCAGAATTATGATCCCGAGTCAGAATTATGATCCCGAGACAGAATTATGATCCAGAGACAGAATTGTGATCCAGAGTCAGAATTATGATCCCAGAGTCAGAATTATGATCCAGAGTCAGAATTATGATCCAGAGTCAGAATTATGATCCAGAGTCAGAATTGTGATCCAGAGTCAGAATTATGATCCAGAGTCAGAATTATGATCCAGAGTCAGAATTATGATCCAGAGACAGAAGAAAATCAAAAATGAGTCTGATGATTTCTGCTTCTACAAACAGATGAATATTGCAGAATTTTTTTTTTTTAAGTTGTAGGGATGTAATATGAAACAAACACATTAGTGCTATCAAACGATTAATCGCATCCAAAATAAGCTTTTGTTTACATAATATATATATATGTGTGCTGTGTATATTTATTATGTATATATAACTACACACACATGCATGTATATATTTCAGAAAAATAGGTTAGGTTTATATATTAAATATATTTATTTTATAATATAAATTATATGAATATAAATATAGACATGTAAATATTTTCATAAATATATACATGCATGTATGTGTATTTATATATACATAATAAATATACACAGAACACACACATATATTATGTAAACAAAACTTTTATTTTGGATGCGATTAATCGCGATTAATCATTTGACAGCACTAAAATGAAATTATGAAACAACTTCAATCAGAAGACAATAGAGTTGTTATTCAGATCCATTCAGTTCAGTCTGCCGCATTAAAGACACAGAAAAGAAGATATTTTGAAGAATGTTAGTAACCAAACAGTTGCCGGTAGCCATTCACTTCCATAATACGGATCCATAATAATATGAGAGTCAATGGCTACTGTCAACTGTTTGGTTACTAACACTATTCTTCAAAATATCTTTTTTTGTGTTCAACAAACTGGTTTAGAACAACATGAGGGAGAGTAAATGATGACAGAATTCATTTTTGGGTGCACTGTCTCTTTAAATGCTCGGGCTCATTATTAAATGGATTCTGATTGGCTGTTGATACACGTGTTTGTTTTTCTGCAGAGAACGACAGAGAGCGAGAATACACTCGTGAGAGAGACGACTACGAGAGAAACGATGAAGAGGAGGAGGAGGAGGGAGACCTGGATGAGGAGATGATCCAGAGGAGACAAGACCAGGAGCTGGAGGAGCTTCTGAAGGAGCTGAAGAGCAAACAACAAGAGAAGAAACACAGGAGGAACGAGGAGGAGAGGAAGAACCAGCTGGAGCTGATGGTGGAGAAGGAGAAGGTGGAGAAGGAGCTGACGGAGCTGCTGGAGGAGCAGAAGAACCACAGCGAGAGCTGGAAGAAAGAGAAGGAGACGGAGGAGAAACAGGAGGAGCTGCAGGAGCTGATGAGGAAGATGGAGCGAGTGAAGGAGGAGGAGAAGAAGCGGGAGATGGAGAACGCCAGCGATGAAGCCACAAGACAGTTCGAGAGAGAGAGAGACGAGGAAGAGGAGGACAGACAGCGTGATGAAGACGAGGTGAGAGATAAAGACCTGCTGCATCATGTTCATCAGCAGCACATACAACTATAAATACTATATTTTGTTATTAATTATATTGTTATTAGTGCTGGGCAACGATTAATCGCATCCAAAATAAAAGATTTTATATATGTGTGTACTGTGTATGTTTATTATATATACACACATGCATGTACACTGCCGCTCAAAAGTTTGGGTTCGGTACAATTATTAATGTTTTTAAAGAAGTTTCTTCTGCTCAGCGAGGCTGATCAAAAATACAGAAAAAACTGTAATATTGTGAAATATTATTATAATGTAAAACAGCTGTTTTCTATGTGAATATGTGTTAAACTGTAATTTATTTCTGTGATCAAAGCTGTATTATTCCAGTGTTCAGTGTCACATGATCTTCAGAAATCATAATAATATGCTGATTTATTATCAATGTTGGAAACCGTTGTGCTGCTTCATATTGTTTTTGGGGACCTGTGATTTTTTTTAGGATTCTCTGATTAATAAAAAGTTAAAAAGAACAGCATTTATTTAAAAAATAATTCAAAAGCTATTCAAAAGTTTGGGGTCAGTACATTTTTTTCTTTCTTTCTTTTTATACTTTTATTCAGGAGAGACGTGTTAAATTAATAAAAAGTCATAGTAAAGACTTATATTGTTAGAAAAGATTTCTATTTTGAACAAATGCTGCTCTTTTTAACTTTTTATTCATCAAAGAATCACACGTTCCAAAAAACAATATGAAGAGTTTCAACACTCATAATAAATCAGCATATTATTATGATTTCTGAAGATCATGTGACACTGAACACTGCAGTAATGATGCTGAAAATACAGCTTTGATCACAGAAATAAATTACAGCTTAACACATATTCACATAGAAAACAGCTGTTTTACATTATAATAATATTTCACTGTTTTTACTGTATTTATGATCGAATAAATACAGCCTTGATGAGCAGAAGAGACTCCCTTAAAAACATTAAAAATCTTACTGATCCCAAACTTTTGGCAGTGTACATATTTAAGAAAAATTTTGTTTATATATTTATATATAATATGAATATAAATGAAGAGTTTATTTGCAAAAACAGATAACTCAGTTTTTTTAACTTTTCAAAAATCATGTTTTTTATTATGTTATCATGTTTTTATGTCAAGTCACAGTTATTTATATCATGCTTTTTCGACGCAGATTGTGTCAAAGCAGCTTTACAGTATCAAACAGGGAATTAGTCTTTGTTTTATTGTGTTTTATTATGTTTTTGTATTTTTTAACCTAATCAAAATAACCCAGCTGCAGTTTGATTGAGATGCACGATGAAAAAACATGATTTTTGAAAATTGTTAAAAATAAAGTTATGTTTTTGCAAATTAACTCTTCAAATATATACATGTAAATATTTTCAAAATATATACTGTATGTGTGTGTCTTTATATATGCATAATAA
>CM041814.1:972159-977159 GCA_023376895.1 Aspiorhynchus laticeps
TCGTATGAATGTGTACGAGTGAGGTCGTACGAATTAACCACCTCGTAAAATACGTACGATTTCACAAAAATCGTATGAATTTGTACGAGTGAGGTCGTACGAATTAACCACCTCGTAAAATACGTACGATTTCGCAAAAATCGTATGAATGTGTACGAGTGAGGTCGTACGAATTAACCACCTCGTAAAATACGTACGAATTGCCGTGAGATCGGGCTGAATATTCACCATATCACTGGTGATGTACCGCAGAGAAAAATTAATTATTTAATCTCACAGTAAATGATCTAATGTTCAGCAGTAAGAAGAAAAGTGTTTTAAAGCGTGTTGTTTTGTAGAACATCACAGTTATATATGATATGAGAACACCTGGGCATGTAGATAGGGAGTATATGTTATTTAATAAAAATATAATTATATTTTCAGAATTACATAATTTTTTTTCTCAAACATAGTCAGTTTATGACAGTTAAAATCGCTTTATATTTAAAAATGACCAAGTTAGCATCAGGTAGCTTGTTATTTTTTTCAAATAGGCTATTATAACTTTGTAATGCATAATTATTGATTATATTCTTTTTCATTTTATGCTAAAAGGTATTTTACCTCGGTACAAATGTAATTTTTGTTGACATGAAAACTCTGGACATTTTTCATACTTGGTTTATAATTTATGTCAGTGTCACTAAAACTGATAACTTTTCTGAACACATTTAAACCTTTGTTTTACAGAAAAAAATGACACAGTCCTTAAGAGGGGGGCGTTCCCCCCCCCCCCCCCCCCCACTCTAGGCTATTTATTTTACCCCGCAGAGGGTATAATATTACCATCTGAAAATTGAGCCCGGTCTCATGAAAATGTGTGTAAATAGTACACCAAATAAAAACAAATACTCGTGATTTTGAAATGCAAAAATGTACTTTGGCGTGTATATTATATTCTGGTATAAAGTTTGCTTGTCGTTCGATATTCGCACATTTAGGGAATATCGAGTGGTCAGAATGACTTACAGTCATAACACAAACTGTATACTGTACATCTAGGTGTCAGCTATAATGCACACCTTTTACATTTTTGATATTTATTAAAATAAACTGTAAATCATTTGTTAAAAATTCTATTTTTTTCATGTGGATGACCTGATTTCACTACATTTTATACCTACATTTCAATACTGATTATACCCTGTATGACTGTGTATGCGACAAATAATAAAGAACCTTGAACCTTGATTGTTAGGTTCCTGAGGGGTGCCAGAATCCTCCTAGACCCCCCCTGGTGCCCTCCTGGGATCTCTCTGTTGTCCTGGACTTCAGAGGGGGTCCCTTTGAGCCGCTGGATTCAGTTCCAGTCTGCTAAGAAAATTATGGCATGTTTTGCATTTGAGCCCATTCGGTAGTGAAAAATAGAATTCTTTACATATGATTTACAGTAGATTTTACTAAATATCAAACATGTAAAAGGTGTGCATTATAGTCAGGGCCGTAGCTAGAGGATTGGGGGCCCCCTGAAAAAATATTGACGTGGTATTGATAACATATTAATAAATATTGCCCCCCCACACACACATATCATATACTGTACAATATACAAGCATGGAACCAAATTGCATGCTTTTTTTGTGGTTTTCATAATATCTCAGTTATACAACTAATAAAATATTAGAATTATTCACAGAACATGGGCCTATATAGTATAATTCCTGGATTTTGTGGGGGCCCCCTGGGCGGTGGGGGCCCCTAGAATTGTCCCCACCTTTCACCCCACTAGCAACGGCCCTGGTTATAGGTGACACCTAGATGAACAGTTTGTGTTATGACTGTAAGCCATTCTGCTCAAATGCTATTGAGCTTTAAATTAGCTTTTGAGCCCATTCTGTAGTGAAAAAATAGATTTTTTTTGCATATAATTTACCGTAGTATTTATTTTAATAAATATCAAAAATGTAAAAGGTGTGCATTATAAGTGCACCTAATGTACAGTATACAGTTAAAATAAACTGTAGACGGTCCCTAAATATGCGAATATTGAACGTCCAACATCAAGCCAACTTTATACGCAGTTTTCGCGAATATATGATACGCATCTACCTCACAAACCCTAATCCTACCTATAGCGTAGCATATACACACCAAAGTCCATTTTTGCGTTTCAATACCACGAGTTTTTGCTTTTAGTCGGCGTATTATTTATACGCACTTTGATGAGATCTGGTTTGTGTGAATGTGAGTCTCAGGTGTGTGTGTGTGTGTGTCTGTGAGTGTGTGTGCGTGTTCCTCATCGAGTTTAAGGACGCGGAACAAAAGAGAAAGTGAAAGTATTAAATCGCTTATTCACTCTCAACTCGACAGACTTGTCTTCCGCGTGTTATAGAGCTGATCGAGCTGCTGAACTCGGTGTGAAGTGTGTTTATAATCATGTCTCGAGGCTCAAACGCAGGGTTTGATCGACACATCACTATCTTCTCACCGGAGGGTCGTCTGTATCAAGTCGGTAAGAGACTCGTCATCATCGCATAACCCTGTTTACAATTCATATTAAACCATACCGAGGCTTCCAGAGCAAGATTACTAGATGCCTCTTCTTCAACTATTTGGTGACAGATTCATGCATAGAGTGTTATGTGATTAACTCAATCATTGTACAGCATTCATCCATGTTTTCTAGTCATAATGAAACTTTATTTTATTATTTAGCATTAAACACCACATGTAGGTCCAGGTTCATCATCAGAACTGTTTTAAGATGAAAGCTAATCTTCATTAGTCTATCATAACTCACTGGATATCACCACTTGAGTGTCCTGACCTCGTGTGTTTGTGTGATATTGAATGTGATGGATCTGTTGGACAGAATATGCCTTCAAAGCCATCGGTCAGAGCGGCCTGACCACGGTGGGCATCAGAGGGACGGACTGCGCTGTGCTGGTCACACAGAAGAAAGTCTCGGTAAAACACACACCTGATGCACATGACAAACATGTTTTAGTGTTTAATCTGCTTAAACGTCTGATTTCAGTCTGTAAGAGCAGCTCAGATCAGATTCAGAAGCAGTTTGTTGTAGTTTCCAGGAACTCTTGCATACAATATAATGGAAAGAAAAAAATTAGACAAGTACAAGTAAAGTAATATGCATTTAGATGGAGTAAGCAGAAGACACAATATACTGGATTCTTCAAATATTGAAATATGAAACAACTCGTTGTTGAACTCGTACATGAAACAAAATGTACTTACCATGTAACTAAGTTATGTAACAGCCTGTAATTACAGTTTGTGATTATGTAGATATAATAGACAGCTACTGTTACACATATGTTACAGACCGAGTCTGTTACACAGCTACTTATGTAACCAAAAGATTGTTACATATGTGTTGCAGACTTTATACAACGTAATTATAAATGTAAGAACACTGACATAAGCTACATAAAATAAAGTGTATCAAGATTGTACTTAAGTGTACTTCATGTGTATCTATACTGTATCCAGCTGCACCTTAGTTTGATTTAACCCACCAGTACACAGCTAAAATACATGTAATAACTTTATAATTACTTTACAATTACATAATATTACACAAACATAAGCTACTTAAAATAAAGTGTGTTAAGATTGTACTTAAGTGTACTTCATGTGTATCTATACTGTACACCTTAGTTTGATTTAACCCACCAGAACACAGCTAAAATACATGTAATACCTTTATAATTACATTACAATTACATGATATTACACAAACATAAGCTACTTAAAATAAAGTGTTAAGATTGTACTTAAGTGTACTTCATGTGTATCTATACTGTACACCTTAGTTTGATTTAACCCACCAGAACACAGCTAAAATACATGTAATACCTTTATAATTACATTACAATTACATAATATTACACAAACATAAGCTACTTAAAGTAAAGTGTATCAAGATTGTACTTAAGTGTACTTCATGTGTATCTATACTGTACACCTTAGTTTGATTTAACCCACCAGTACACAGCTAAAATACATGTAATACCTTTATAATTACATTACAATTACATAATATTACACAAACATAAGCTACTTAAAATAAAGTGTTAAGATTGTACTTAAGTGTACTTCATGTGTATCTATACTGTACACCTTAGTTTGATTTAACCCACCAGTACACAGCTAAAATACATGTAATACCTTTATAATTACATTACAATTACATAATATTACACAAACATAAGCTACTTAAAATAAAGTGTGTTAAGATTGTACTTAAGTGTACTTCATGTGTATCTATACTGTACACCTTAGTTTGATTTAACCCACCAGTACACAGCTAAAATACATGTAATACCTTTATAATTACATTACAATTACATAATATTACACAAACATAAGCTACTTAAAATAAAGTGTTAAGATTGTACTTAAGTGTACTTCATGTGTATCTATACTGTACACCTTAGTTTGATTTAACCCACCAGAACACAGCTAAAATACATGTAATACCTTTATAATTACATTACAATTACATAATATTACACAAACATAAGCTACTTAAAATAAAGTGTTAAGATTGTACTTAAGTGTACTTCATGTGCATCTATACTGTACACCTTAGTTTGATTTAACCCACCAGAACACAGCTAAAATACATGTAATACCTTTATAATTACATTACAATTACATAATATTACACAAACATAAGCTACTTAAAATAAAGTGTGTTAAGATTGTACTTAAGTGTACTTCATGTGTATCTATACTGTACACCTTAGTTTGATTTAACCCACCAGAACACAGCTAAAATACATGTAATACCTTTATAATTACATTACAATTACATAATATTACACAAACATAAGCTACTTAAAATAAAGTGTGTTAAGATTGTACTTAAGTGTACTTCATGTGTATCTATACTGTACACCTTAGTTTGATTTAACCCACCAGTACACAGCTAAAATACATGTAATACCTTTATAATTACATTACAATTACATAATATTACACAAACATAAGCTACT
>CM041814.1:984659-987159 GCA_023376895.1 Aspiorhynchus laticeps
CGTGCAGGAAAGCTGAGCTGAATAAAAAAACAAAGTTTTACTGATGAAACATGAAGACAATAAACACACGACTGCGAAAATATATCATTTATGTGTTTTTCAAGTTATCTTCAGGTAATAAATAAACTATATGAAAAATGCAGTACTGATTGATATGTCATTTAGTATAGAAACTATCAAATATATTTCCTGAATTATTCTGTGATAAAAATGTGAAAGGGGTGTTCGTAGTAGCCTTTATAAACCAATTGTCGTTAGGAAAACATTGAACACAAATATTGTAGCCCCTCGCTGCAGCTAACCGAGCTTCCACAGGCTACACACAGCAATATAAACAACAGCTGTGCGTGACCTCTTCACGCCGGTCTCGTTAAATAATAATAATTCAATAATATAAGTTTACAAGCACACCGCTCCGCTGTCGGCAGCCGTGGACGTTATTGAAGGCATCCTAAAGGTGTCTGAACGTGAGGTCTTCACGGGTCCACTTGGGTCCGAGCGGGTTCGGGTCCAAATCTTCTCCGAGTGGCTCGGACACGGGTCGGGTTCGGTATCAGCAGCCTCGGGTCTCGGGTTATTAAAATAAATGTATGTGAGTGTGTGTGTGTGTGAGTGTGTGTGTGTGTGTGTGTGTGAGTGAGTGTGTGAGTGTGTGAGTGTGTGAGTGTGTGTGTGTGAGTGAGTGTGTGTGTGTGTGTGTGTGTGTGTGTGTGTGTGTGTGTGTGTGTGTGTGTGTGTGTGTGTGTGTGTGTGTGTGTGAGTGTGTGGGTGAGTGTGTGTGTGGGTGAGTGTGTGTGTGTGTGTGTGTGTGTGTGTGTGTGTGTGTGTGTGTGAGTGTGTGAGTGTGTGAGTGTGTGGGTGTGTGGGTGAGTGTGTGTGTGGGTGAGTGAGTGTGTGTGTGTGTCTGTGTCTCTCTCCAGTTAATTTTCATATTAGTGTTGGACATTTAATAATAATAGTTTTATTTTAGTAGTATTTTTATGCTATTATATTGCTTGTTATTATATAAATATATTTAATATATAAACAAAATACTTTTATTAAATATATACATACATGTGTGTGTATTTATTTATACATAATAAATATACACAGCACACACATATATTATGTAAACAAAAACTTTTATTTTGGATGCGATTAATCATTTGACAGCACTAGTTTTTTGTTTTCAGTTTTTATTTTACTTTAGGTTTTGTGCGTTTATCATTAATTTTATTTCAATTTTATTCGTAAAAGTTCATCACATGCATTCAATCGTTCATGTGTTACTTTCTGAATCATGTTCTCAGTCGCTCACGTCCTCATGTGATGGTGCTGCGAGCTCTCTGATTGGTGGAAACCATCGCGGTCAGGGTCACATGACTCATTACATCACTGGATTGAGGTCAAGCCTGGATTAGACAGAATGGAGAGATTAGGAGCTGTGTGCTCAAAAACACACACATCACAAGAGTGAGATGCACTGATTTCACGTGAGTGTAGTGTTTATCTGGAAAGAGTTTTCCAGCTTCAGTGCAAAACAGCAAAAAATTGTGTTCCAGACATTATATATAATAACCAGTGTTGGGTTAGTTACTCAAAGAATGTGATATATTACTCATTACTTACTGCTTTCAAAAGTAACATTGTTACTTTACTTGTTACTTTCTGTCAGCAGTAATTAGTTACATTGTTTCTTCACGACACACAGAAGTTGCAACAGTGTATCTTCCACATAAATGTTACTAATAACATATTTCTGCCTCATCATTTGACCAAAATCCACATTATTAGTTATTACAAACACTCAATGATTAACAGTGACGTTCAAGTATTAGTGTTGTATTAATCTCATTAATGTGTAGCTTGAAGCTAATTGTAATTTCTCCGTTAACCATATATGATTATATTTCATTATGTATTTTATCAAATCACATGAGTTTGTAAGAAACTGTTTAATTTTCTAAAAAGATTATAATTATAGTAATATAATGCTGATCAGAGGGATGTAACGCCAGAGTACAGTAATACACAACAGTGTTCAGATCATCTTTTTCATGACAAAATCAATATAATGCAATATTTATATCTGCTGAATGTAATATTTTCCATATTCCGAGCTCGCCTGCTGCACCTCATCACATGCATGAGTCGTGAAAATTATGAACATAAATCTAGGAATTATTTGATTGTTGGATATTAAATCAGATACACATGCAAATCATTAGCTTATGATTAATTAAACTGGAAATTGAAATGCATGACTTCGACCCATTGTGATAATTAACATATGAATTTACACTATTAGTTAATATAATATGTTATTAGAGAATTAATACTTTGACACATTTAACTAATAACAATTTATTGATTACTTAATCTATGAATCCTATTGAATGTTCATTAGTTGCTGATGCAGTGATTGTTAATAAATGGTTTAGTTCTTCATTAACTCATGATAACTCATGTTTTGTACTATTTAATATAAAATGCTGGACATAATGGAAAAAAAAAAAAG
>CM041814.1:992159-994659 GCA_023376895.1 Aspiorhynchus laticeps
CAAGACTTTAGCAGTTCAGATGACGAAGATGCTTATAAATCACTAAACATTTGATCTGTGCAGCATCTCAGCACTTGAGATGTTCATTTCTCTATCATCTACCAGCTACACCTCATTCAGTGTTATTCATAAATAATCAAGAAACATCTCCATCTACACTGCTGTACGTTTCTCCATGTCGTCCAAAAATGGTTCAGAATATGGGTATTATGTGTTCATGAGAATAAAGGTTCTTCATCAATGGCTCCATGAAGAACCTTTCCATTCCACAAAAGGAAAAAACTGCTGAAAAAACCAAGTGATGTTTTCACAGCGATCCCATAAAAGAACCATTGTGGGTTCCCCAAAGAACCTTTCAGTGATTTTCTCTTCCATTTTCCACTATAAACAACATTTAGTGGTTCCAACTGATGTCTTCTTGGAACCATCAAAGCCAATAACTTCATTTTTAAGAGTGTATAATGTAGATGCTCTAATGATTTCCAATGCAAATACCATTATAAACTTAACAAACCATTAACTGTTAACCATTAAAACCATTGCATTTTAGCATCTGTGGTTCCATGAAGAACCTTTAACATCCATGGAATCTTTCCATTGCACTTTATAGTAAAAAAGGTTCTTTAGATGATTAAAATAAGAATAAATGGTTATTTTAAGAACTCTTCACTGAAAGGCTCTTTGGGGAACCAGAAATGGTTCTTCTATGCCATCACTGCAAATAAAACCCATTTTGGACCTTTAGTTTTTAGAGTAAGTAGTGTGTTTTGGGTCAAATTCCATTAGTATTCAGTGGTTTTAACACGCCATTAATACAATGCAATAAATGACCAGTAGGGGACCATTACAGTTTCCATTAAAACCAATACAATTCCCAATTTTAACCATTAAAACCATTACAAGTTATATGAGTGTTGGGTAAAGTTACTTTTAAAAGTAATGCATTGCAAAAAGTAACTAAATGCATTACTTAGTTACTTTTAATGTGAATGCGTTACTTTTTGTCACTTGGGCTGGGATTGCTTATTCATTTTTTAATAGCAAAAACCCAAAAGTTATATTTTTGCCAACTTTAAAGGCTCTTTCACACCAAAAGTGATATAAGTCTCAGGCTGACGGAAAACAAACTCTTATTTGTAAAAGTAACTCTGATATTTCATTGTGAATTAAAAAGTAACTTGCGTTACCACAAAATTTTAATTTTTCATTTTTTTCAGCAGATTCTATACACTTTTTTTCTGAACTGTTCACTCAAAGGTTCTTTGGGGAACCAAAAATGGTTCTTCTATGCCATCACTGCAAATAAAACCCATTTTGGACCTTTAGTTTTTAGAGTAAGTAGTGTGTTTTGGGTCAAATTCCATTAGTATTCAGTGGTTTTAACACACCATTAATACAATGCAATAAATGACCAGTAGGGGACCATTACAGATTCCATTAAAACCAATACAATTCCCATTTTAACCATTAAACCATTGACATGTTATATGAGTGTTGGGTAAAGTTACTTTTAAAAGTAACGCATTACAATATTGTGTTACTCCATTAAAAAAAAGTAACCGTGTTACTTTGTTACTTTTTATGGAAATGCGTTACATTTGAGTTACTTTTTGTCACTTGCGCTGGGATTGCTTATTCATTTTTTAGTAACAAAAACCCAAAAGTTATATTTTTTTATACTTTCACACCAAAAGCGATATAAGTCTCAGGCTGACAGAAAACAAAGTAACTATTATTTGTAAAAGTAACTCTGATATTTCATTGTAAATTAAAAATGAATGCATTACTAGTTACTTGTAACTGATTACTTTTAATGCGCTGCCCCCAACACTGAGGATTTAAAAAAAAAAAATCAGCAGATTCTTTGTACTTTTCGCTCAAAGGTTCCAAAAATGGTCCATTTATGGCATTGATGCTAAACCCCCCACTTTGGAACCTTTTAGAAGTGCAGTGAAGCTTAGACGCTCTACAGGACCTGGAACTTCCAGGAGTTCTGGTCCTTGTAGTCCAGACAGTCCGCAGCATTGAAGTTGAGCTTCCAGGACCCCGTTTGGTCTTTGTAGTCTAAGCAGTCGACGGCGCCGAAGCCCAGAGACGCGGCGGTGTAGCCCTGCGACGAGAGCGAGGCGGGCGACTGGCCGAGCGCTGCACCCATCGGGCTGAGAGCGCCCCCTGTGGCCGAGAGCTGTGGGTGCATGGGGGACAGATACGAGCTGCAGTCCAGCCCGGTGAAGTAGGACGAGGAGGAGGCGTAGCTCTGGGCGTAGGCCGGGGCCTGGGTGTAGGTCATGGGGTAGGCGCTGGAGCGCTGCAGGCAGGGCGTGCTGGAGACCGACAGCGGATCCTGAAGCGGAGAGATGGAGGCCGGGCTCCAGATGGATACGGTGGCGCTGGTGGAGCTGGAGCTCGGGGCCGGAGGAGGCGGGGGGCTGTAGGGGCCGTTGGTGCTGGGCTCGCTGACGCTGGGCTCTCGGGCCGGAGACGACTTCTTCTTTGGCGG
>CM041814.1:999659-1007159 GCA_023376895.1 Aspiorhynchus laticeps
TCCATAAACCTGATATTTATACATTTGCTTAATTTCTTCAAATAGTCTTATATTTGGATTAATAAAGGAATTAATTGATTATATTATTTAAACGGGAGACGCGCATTAATGAGCCCAGCAGCACTGGTTATGATATTCATTCGTGTTTACAAAGATCATAATTTCGCATTTGGCTCATAAACCCTCGTCAAAATAGTCAAACGAATAGACTTTTACGAAATGAATCACCATGATTTGAAATGTGCGATTATATGAATATTAATGATGTCAGAATGATCGAAACTCTGTCGCATTTAAAATCTATTGAAATTGTCATAATTTTCATTTTCATATTTTAAAAGCTTATTTAAATAGATATTTGTTGCTTGACTTAAAATTCTATTTTTAACGAAAAAAAGTTGAAATTCAATATAATGTTCGTTATATAGTCCTACAAACGTAGGCTAATATTTTTCGATTTACTCGTGACAGAATTAAATATTTTAAATAAATTAGCTGAGCAATACACAAAATACTTTTTTCTCAAGTGCAAATCTTATATAAACAACATAATTAATAACTCGTATAACTATAAATAACGTAATAATATTTTTTATTATTATATGAACATTTTATTTTTTATATATTTATATTAAAAGTGCATTTATACTTATATTTATAAATACGAGAATTGTTTGCAATTTTCTAAATTCCAGGGCGTTGATTAAACTACTACGCAAAATAATATTAATAATAAAGATAAGCTGATCATCACCTTTACGCGCAGTTTAACGCGTTAAACATGACATCTGAGTCTAAATCAACCCGATCTCATGAAAGTGCATATAAATAATACCAAATAAAAACAAAAACTCGTGGTATTGATACGCAAAAAATGGACTTTGGCGTGTATATGATACGCAGTGGGTAGGATTAGGGTTGTGGGGTAGATGCGTATATGCACGCGACAACTGAGTATTATATGCACTCCAACAAATTTCGTATCATATGCACGCGACAACTGTGTATTATATGCACGCAAAAACTGTGTATTATATGCACGCGACAACTGTGTATTATATGCACGCAAAAACTGTGTATTATATTCACGCGACAACTGTGTATTATATGCACGCAAGAACTGTGTATTATATGCACGCCAACAAATTTCGTATCATATGCACGCGACAACTGAGTATTATATGCACGCAAAAACTGCATCTCATATATACGCCAAAGTCAGTTATAGCGTATCAATACCACGAGTTTTTGTTTTTATTTGGCGTATTGTTTAAACGCATTTTCATGAGACCAGGCTCTCTAATTTGTCATTAATTGGCTGTAATAATGAGAATGTAAGTTCGGTCAGTACTCACTGGGGTAACCGACGGCGGAGTGCAGGAGGTCCATCCCGGTACCGGACAGAGTCAAACCGTTCACTGAGTAATGAGGCTGCTTCATGTAGGACATCATGTCTATAAACTCTCTCTCTCTCCTCTCTCTCTCCCTCTCTCTCCTTCTGTCAGTCTGTAATGGATCTTTAGTTTGGCGCTGATCAGTTTAAAATGTTCAGTTTTCTTCAGTTCTATCTGCAGCAGTCTCTCAGATGCTGTGACTCTCTCTGTGTCTCTCTGAGAGTTCGGTTTGTCCTTGTGACAGAGAGATGAAGTGAGGAGGAGGAGGAGGCTAATTAGAGACGGACAAGACCTGAACAAACCCCTCCCTCCATCCCTCTCTCTCTCTCTCTCTCTCTGATTCAAGAGGTTATATATGTGACCCTGGAGCACAAAACCAGTCATAAGGGTCAATTTTTCGAAATTGAGATTTATGCATCATCTGAAAGCTGAATAAATAATCTTTCCATTGATGTATGGTTTGTTATGATAGGACAATATTTGAAAATCTGGAATCTGAGGGTGCAAAAAAATCTAAATATTGAGAAAATCACCTTTAAAGTTGTTCAAATGAAGTTCTTAGCAATGCATATTACTAAACAAAAATATATTTACGGTAGGAAATTTACTAAATATCTTCATGGAACATGATCTTAATATCCTAATGATTTTTGGCATAAAAGAAAAATGTATAATTTTGACTCATACAATGTATTTTTGGTTATTGCTACAAATATACCTGTGTTACTTATGACTGCTTTTGTGCTGCAGACACACATATGCATGTAAATTTACTCGCTTTCATCTAAAGTCTCTTTCAAATCATGTGTTTGCATGAAGAATATAAGTTATTGTGCATAGTGTTTTCGTGAATAATACTTCACTCCGTGTTGAATTAAAACGCAATAAATGACTTTAGAGCTTCTATCTTCGTTAAAATAAAGGTTCCAAAAGGATATTTTCGAAGCGATGCCATGAAGAACATAATTTTAGAATCTTTCAGTCTTAAAATAAACATATTTTGCTTATTGTAAATACTCTTTTTTTGTAGCCTAATTTTTTTTTTTTACATCGATGCCATAAAAGAACCATTTTTGGTTCCTCAATGAACCTTTCAGTCAACAGTTTTCTTAGTGCGAAGAACATTTTAATAATCTAAAGAACCTTTTTCCACATTTTTTGTGAGATATAAATATTCCATGCATGTTAATAGTTCTTCATGGAACCATAGATGCCAATAAAGATCCTTTAATTTTGCGCGTGATAAACATTTTGGAAAGAAATGGAAGGGTTCTTTATGGAACCGTGGATGAAGAAATGTTATATTTAAGAATACGCACGACAGAACAATCTAAAGAGCCTTTCCCTGCCCTCTTTACATGGATGTTAAAGGTTCTTCATGTAAACATCAATACCAAATAAACAATCGTTATTTAAAGAGGTTTTCGCTATTTAATGATTGCGTTCATTTCAGCGATCTCCGCTATTTTCTTTCTGCCGGTGTATGAAACATATGCATAAATGAGGAAAAACATTAAGATTTGGACTCATATTTGGTACAGAGATTCATTTAGTGTAAAAGAGAAATAAAAGTCTAAATAAATAGCAAATGAGTGCGTACATAATCCAAAATCGACGATCAATGATCTGAGACGTAATCGATAATATGCCGTGTTTTATATTATAAACTAAACAACTGTTGAGTTTCAGAGCTCACACACAGCAGATTACACAGAAAAACACATTTCATGATTTGACATCGCTGCTGGAATAATTGGAGTGTGTGTGTGTGTGTGTGTGTGTGTGTGTGTGGAGCAGGATTAAAGAAACAAAAGGACCCAGTGTTCCTTAAATCCCACAAATATCCAGCCTCTCTCTCTCTGTATTAAAACCACCGCTTATTTTTAATAAATCATCTGTGTCTTTTGTGATTTTTATATTTACTTTAGACCTCGAGTTCGATCACAAACAATGTACGGACACGAGATTTTCCGTAATACATTTTTATGTTTTGAGTTTATTAAGTAGAAATATTAATATGTAGGCTAAACTGTAATTGGAAATTATAGGTAATAATTTTGTTTTGCAGTTGCTAATGAGAAATATTAATATATAGGCTAAACTGTAATTGGAAATTATAGGAAATATTTTTGTTTTGCAGTTGCTAATGAGAAATATTAATATATAGGCTAAACTGTAATTGGAAATTATAGGAAATAATTTTGTTTTGCAGTTGCTAATGAGAAATATTAATATATAGGCTAAACTGTAAATTTTAGGAAATAATTTAGAATTAATTTGTTTTGCAGTTGCTAATGAGAAATATTAATATGTAGGCTAAACTGTAATTGGACAATATTGGAAATCATTTTTGAAAGAATGTGCACACTTATTTTGTAATTAAATGAATGAAAATATTTGTAGTTTTTTGTTGTTGTTGTGGTTTTTCTTAGAATAACTATGAAGAATAATTGAATTGGATCGCTTTAAAATGTTCTATAGACGTGTTCTTGTTTGGTCTCTGCTGTGATGTCTGTATGAGTATCTGTAGTGTTTTCTATAGGTGTCTGTCAGCTGGAGAGTGATATTCAGTGATATTTCTGTGTATGATTGTGAGGATGTCAATGAGCGCGTGTAAAGCGGATTCTGCGCTTGTTAATTGAATCGGATTTCTTCTAGTTTCAAATCCACAGAAACTCTATAAGGGGTTTATCTGCAGATATAAAGAGACACAGACAGTATAACAGCCTCTGTTCAGACCTTTCATATCTCTCATATCTGTTTCAGATGTTCACCTCGAACCGGCGGATAGCCTACATCTTCATCATCATCATCTTCATAATCATCATCATCTTCATAATCATCATCACAGGCAGAATTGGGATTCAGGATTCTCATCGTGTCTGCTGGGAAGTTGGTGAGTCCAAACTTTTAATTTAGGGGGGATACATCCCGACACGCGCACGCGCACGCACGCACGCACGCGCTCACAGACACCTGTTCACTGCTTCAATGAATATAGACTGTGTATATCTTGCATTATAATATTGCATTAATTGAGTAAACTATGCACGGTGAGATATCAGCACTTTACTTTTCTAATCTATACTTACCCCTTTCTTTAGAAATGCAAAAAGTAAAAAATAATTTGGTGTATGTAAATTTATTTATGTTAATTTAATATTATTTGTACATATTTTAAGTATATGTTTTGCCAATTTAAAGGACAAAAACAAATAGATTCTTGTCAAATTCTTGACTAAATGTATTGCTAAGTTAAAATGCTTTCTGGACGTACCACAAAATATTAATTATTTTAATGTAATTAAAAGAGTCACTTGTGTTAGAGGCTGTCTGTCTGTGGTGTGTTGTGTTGTTTTGGGATTTTCCTTTTCTTCTGATGGTGTGGCACTAGGACCCAGCGCTGACTGAAATTAAGGACACAACCACCACATAAGAAGCTTACAGTATTTAATCTGCCTGTCCTAAAAACACACACACACACAGACACACACACACACACACACACACACACACACACACACACACACACACACAAACACACACACACACAGACAGACACACACACACACACACACACAGACAGACACACACACACACACACACACACACACACACACACACACACACACAAACACACACACACACACAGACAGACACACACACACACACACACACACACACACACACACACAGACAGACACACACACACACACAAACACACACACACACAGACAGACACACACACACACACACACACACACACACACACAGACAGACACACACACACACACACACACACACACACACAAACACACACACACTTATAATTCTGCAGGCTTGGACTGAATTGTATGGTCACATTTGTATCCGTTGCTGCTGTTGTTTTTGTCGGTTCTGATTATGGTCTGAAGTTGTAAATCTAATAGCTCTGTATGATGACTCTGTATAGTGTGTGTGTGTGTGTGTCTGTGTGTCTGTGTGTCTGTGTGTGTGTGTGTGTGTGTGTGAGAGTGTGTGTGTGTGTGTGTCTGTGTCTGTGTCTGTGTGCGTGCTTGCGTGCGTGCGTGCATGCGTGTGTTTGTTTGTCTGTGTCTGTGTCTGTGTCTGTGTGTGAGTGTGTGAGTGTGTGTGTGTGTGTGTGTGTGTGTGTGTGAAAGCCTCTTTCACGTCTCGTATTGAGGTTTTGAAGCACTGTGAACTCAGTCCTGATGGTGTTTTCTGTAGAATCTCTAAAACAGAGAAACCACCTGTAGATCTGAACGTTCACCACATCAGTAAAGCTGCTCAAAACTACAGCGTACTTCGATCTCAAACACTTCAGGCCTGTTCACGTCACAGAGAAGACCCCCAGCGATCCCGTCTCTCAAACAGCAGATCATAGCGCTAGCAACACTAAGGTCATGGGTTCAGATCCCAGGGAATGCATGATAATATTCCCAGCAAACAGGAATCATTCTCAGAATGTTCTAACAAGGTTCTCACAAACTTATGAATAAAATTATTACAGTAACGTTAATAGAATGTTCATTCAGAGTTAATAATGTTCTCAAAATGATAGCACAAAAACATATAGTTGGACGTTCTTTAAATGTTACACTTGTTTCAGAATGTTTAGAGAACATTCAAAAGTAACGTTCCCATAATGAAACATTTTACAGTTTTTTTTTTCAACCGCTTACACACATTTTCAAAACTTTGCCTCTTTTTTTTAAAACTTTACACACAAATCCAAGAATTGCACTCAAAATGCCAAATGCCTCACATCTCTTGCAAAATATCACAAACGCATCTCAAAAGCAAACATTTGCTAACACCTTTGCCATGCAAAATATTAATTCCTGTTAGATTTGTGTGTGTTACATAGAGAATTGTGTGTTGTGTTTTGCAAAAAGTGTTTTGGGTCATTCTACAGAAACGTCCACTTTTGGTATGGCAAGATGTCTTAAAATGTATTTCTTTTTTTAACATTTAAACTTAGACCATGTTATTAGATTGCCTTTTGACTTTATGAATACATATAAATGACAGCTTAATTATTGTTTTTTTTAGCTTTTTTGTGCAATTATTTCAAGACCACACATATCATTTTTTGACACTGGTGTTACCTTCTTTAGCAATATTAAAAGTTTTTATGAAATATTATTTCTCAATTTTCTTTTTCAGCACATGTAGCCTAGCCTGACTACATCAGACTTGTGAAGTACATCAGTGTACTGGTGTAACTGTCACTGGTGTTACTGTCACTGGTGTTATGCATAAGGAAGGTAACACCAGTGACAGTAACCCCAGTGACATACATAAGACCTGATATACTGATCTTCACTGGTGTTATCCATAAGGAAGGTGACACCAGTGACAGTAACACCAGTGACATACATAAGGCCTGATATACTGATCTTCACTACTGTTATCCATAAGGAAGGTGACACCAGTGACAGTAACCCCAGTGACATACATAAGACCTGATATACTGATCTTCACTGGTGTTATCCATAAGGAAGGTGACACCAGTGACAGTTACACCAGTGACATACATAAGACCTGATAAACTGATCTTCACTGGTGTTATCCATAAGGAAGGTGACACCAGTGACAGTTACACCAGTGACATACATAAGACCTGATACACTGATCTTCACTGGTGTTATCCATAAGGAAGGTGACACCAGTGACAGTAACCCCAGAGACATACATAAGACCCGATACACCGATCTTCACTGGTGTTATCCATAAGGAAGGTGACACCAGTGACAGTAACACCAGTGACATACATAAGACCCGATACACCGATCTTCACTGGTGTTATCCATAAGGAAGGTGACACCAGTGACAGTAACCCCAGTGACATACATAAGACCCGATACACCGATCTTCACTGGTGTTATCCATAAGGAAGGTGACACCAGTGACAGTAACACCAGTGACATACATAAGACCCGATACACCGATCCTCACTGGTGTTATCCATAAGGAAGGTGACACCAGTGACAGTAACACCAGTGACATACATAAGACCCGATACACCGATCCTCACTGGTGTTATCCATAAGGAAGGTGACACCAGTGACAGTAACCCCAGTGACATACATAAGACCCGATATAC
>CM041814.1:1019659-1022159 GCA_023376895.1 Aspiorhynchus laticeps
TGTATGTGTTTTCTTTAGACCATCATGATGTATTTGACGTGCTGTTTCTCTGTGTTTCAGGGTTCCTTACACTGGATTCTAGATGTTTCTTCTTCAATGCTGCCCAGACTCTTCAAGTGTTTGATACAAGGATGTTTTTAGGGTATTTTTTCCAATTATATGTCACAAACAGCTCACCAGAACTGAATATTCTCCTCTTCAAGGCAAGACAGGTGAATAGGGTAAAAAAAAATTAAATACAAAAATACACATCACCATAGTTCATTAACATTAAGAAATGCAAAAAGTTTCTAAAAAGGTTTTTTTTTTTTTTTTTTTTTTTTTTTAAATATAGTTGTTTTTAAATGCTTATGCACTGATTATCCAAAATATAAATCTGATCACTGGATAAAGCCAGGTTCAAAATTCTTGTTGGATTTTGTTTACATATTAGAATGAAAGATTTTTATAGAAGGGATTTTGGATTTCTCTTTTTATCACTCCATAAATCAGAAAATACTGTCAACAGACAGAAAACAAATACATTTTCGCCATGTTTTTAGGAATAGAATGTTGTATAAATCAGTGTGAATAATATATGAACAAACCCCTCAGTAAAAACCTTCAGAATATATATAGGAATAAAACTCTAAGTTTTGGTTTATGTAAGTGCTGCTGAAGAGAAGAAAAAACTCCCAACCTTTAAAGATATGCATTTTCGCCATGTTTTTTTTGGAATAAAATGTTGAATAAATCAGTGTGAATGGAATATGAACAAACCCCTCAGTAAAAACCTTCAGAATATAGATAGGAATAAAACTCTAAGTTTTGGTGTATGTAAGTGCTGCTGAAGTGGAGAAAAAACTCTCAACCTTTAAAGATATGCATTTTTGCCATGTTTTTTAGGAATAAAATGTTGTATAAATCAGTGTGAATGATATATGAACAAACCCTTCAGTAAAAATCTTCAGAATATAGATAGGAATAAAACTCTAAGGTTTGGTGTATGTAAGTTCTGCTGAAGTGGAGAAAAAACTTTTAAAGATATGTTTTGTAAATGAAATCTACAGACGCAAATAGAAAAAAGTACAATAAAATTAACCTTTAACTCGTGTATTTTGGATGTTTTCTTTCCACTAGTCCAAAACAATGCTTTATGAAAAGCCAAATAGCCCAAAAATCTCAAAACTGACCAATGCAATGCATCCTATAGTATCTCGCCTTTATAATCTGTAAGTCTTTGGTAAAAAAAAAAAACAACTAAAGATCTGATCTAATGATTTTCTTTTTTTAAAAAAAATTTTTTAAAGAGATGCATCAATTAAAAACATAAAAGTGCATGTAATAGTATGATTCATCTTATATCCAAATTAAAACGCTTTCATTTCATTTTTGGTTTTAACACATTACAAGTTACATATAATTTGTTATCTGAAATTATAGTAATTATCACCTGTAAAACATAAAACCAAATCAATCTTAGTTCAACAGACGTTTAAATGAAGTTAAAAATTTAACAGTTTATATGTGTTTATATTCTGACCAGTAAATTTATGTCATGTGTACATGTGGTTCTTTTTGTTAATGCGGTTGAATCAGAATACAACTGAACCTGCGGCTCAAATAGAGCATGACGTTTATAATAGACGCATCACTGTCAGAGTAAATCTGAGACTTTATCTGTCCACTGTAACCCGCTTTACTCTTCCGTGAACTCTAAAAACCCTGTGACTTAAATAACTGAGACATCCACTGGATATAAACACGGAGCAGAACTTCTGCATATCAACAGGGTTCTCACCTGAAATTACAATTACGTTTAAAGTACAATTCTATTATGCAATTTGAGTTTAATTATAACTGAGGCAGCAATCCTGCAACATTAATTTAACAAAATAGAATTAAAGTTCAAAGAAATACATATAACTGTCTTTTTAAATAAAAACTAAATTGGAATGTGCATTTGACAAAACCTTGATTTAAAGTTTAGATTTTTTATAGGACTAGATAGACCTTGATAAATAAATAGATATGACTTAGAGCTTAAGTGTTAAGAGCAACACAATTTGAAGGCAATAGTTTTTTTTTATAATTTGTTAATATACTGTATAATATGTAAATAGTAAATTGTAGTCATTAAAACAAAATCAAAACTAATTTCATGTCTACCAATTTTTTTCTGGTATATCTGTGCGATGGTTTATACGTTAAAAACATTATAAGATGAACGTGCAACATAATCAAAATAGACAGTATATGGTGACATACTGTAAATAGTAGACAGTGTACAGTGTGTTTTATGATGTGTAAATTCCAGTGGTTCAGATTTTGTTGACATATTAGAGTTAAAGGTTTTTCCACTCCATAAATCAGAAAATACTGTCAACAGTCAGAAAAACGTAATTTTCTGCCATGTTTCTATGAATGAAAATGTTGTATAAATCAGTGTGAATGATATATGAACAAACCCTTCAGTAAAAACCTTCAGAATATAGATAGGAATAAAACTCTAAGTTGTGGT
>CM041814.1:1027159-1034659 GCA_023376895.1 Aspiorhynchus laticeps
ATGGATTGAAAATATTTGGAGGTGACATATTTAAAAACAAAATATATTTATATTTTCAAAAATACACACTGGAAGAAAATATATCTATATAAACATATTTTGAAACATATTCTATGTTCTAAAAGCTATTTGATTTGTATTTTTGCTGCATTGGAATGGATGCTGAAGGATAAAAACACCTTATTAAAGTCGCTCATATGCCTCGTGCTCCATATTCGAAGTCTACTGACGTTATACGATAGTTTGCACGCTTTATTAACACACTCACACACTTCAGGCGTGTAAAACCCAGTGATGTTTGACATTACTAAAGGTGAACCTGGTCAAACATTTCTGGAGGGGAAAATTTGACATAAAGAATAGCTATTATACAGAATGATTTCTTAAAATACAGCGCACTAGTCATATGAACTACTGCTCTGATGCTTCTGTGGTGCTTTTTGAAACTCAACAACACCTCCATTGTATTTAAAGCAGCATGTTTACATGCATTAGATTCAATTCAAGCTTTTTTGTTAGAATATAAACCAGACTGTTCATTCTTTATTCATTATTACTGTCTGTTAAACAGTCATTTACTTCAAATATGTGTCCCTGGAGCACAAAAGCAGTCATAAGTACACTGTAACTGTAAAAAACGGCCGGAATTCTACTGTAAAAAATACGGTAACAACATTTTAGGTTTTACGGTTTTAACTTAAATTTACAGTTAAATACCGTAATTTCATTAACTGATATAATGTTAATATACCAACCTATTGAAGTACTGAAATCTGTTGTAATACACTGATAACCACCAAAAGCAGGAGCTGATGAGAGTCACATGATGAACCAAAGCAGCTTTTAAATAATAACATATATAGAAGAAGCACAGCGTCATTCACACAAACACTGATCGCCATCATGGTGATCTCAATAAACTGAAATATGCAATAAACATTAATTTAACAACATTAGATGTAACATACAACCCTAATAAACATAACTGAGAAGAAAAAACATAGTTATTTCAAAGAAAAAACGTAGACATGCACCGCAGGGAATTCTGGGATCATCAGTTTACGGTTTTTCCCTGTAAATTATACAAGAACTTACCATTAACCATTTAACAGGTTTTTTTACCGTTAAAATCATGGTAATTTTTTACAGTGTACCACAGGTATATTTGTAGCAATAGCCAACAATACATTGTATGGGTCAAAATTATAGACTTTTCTTTTATGCCAAAAATCATTAGGATATTAAGATCATGTTCAATGAAGATACTTTGTAAATTTTCTACCGTAAATATATCAAAACTTAATTTTTGATTAGTAATATGCATTGCTAAGACTTCATTTGAACAACTTTAAAGATGATTTTCTCAATATTTAGATTTTTTTGCACCCTCTGATTCCAGATTTACAAATATTGTCCGATCATAACAAACCATACATCAATGGAAAGATTATTTATTCAGTCACAAAATTGACCCTTATGACTGGTTTTGTGGTCACATGTGTCAAATAATATATCTAATTCCATTCAGAATGTCATTAATAAAACCATTAAGTTCAAATATGTCAAATAATGTCTAATTGTATTCAGAATATCAAAAGCATCAGTTTGTATTCAGCCTAGTTCATTCTGAAGTGTGTGAATTGAATGCTCGACGGGTTTTAAAAAATATCTAAAATATCTAAAATACCTTTAACTTTTTGTCTCAGAATTTGAATCTGTCAATGTGTTTTCAAAAGCGCCACTCTTTAATATCTGTTGATCTGTCCCTGACCTAAAGGACCTGTTTGACACCAGCGGTGATCACATGACTGCAGGTAACCGGTTGAGCTCGTTCCACAGCAGAAAACTCTGAACCAGTGTTGACTACTAATTTTCAGGGAAAGTTGCTAAAGGAAGGTTGATTTGTTGCTAAAAGTTGCTAAATTACATTGTGACGTCATTGCACGATGCATAATAAATAATATTAAAATATAAATAACTTTTTGAATTATTGAACATTTACACTTTTTTTGAATGATTACAATTTAAGTTAAAAAATGTTATTAGCTAGTAAACTAGTCAAACTGCACATTCTGAACAGTTATAGTTTTAAGCAGTGTATTCATAGTTAGTTAGTATGCTACGCTCTAAGAAAAGTCTGCAAAAATAGAGCAAAATCTACTATAAAGGAATTTTCCGTATTGATTTTTCACAGGTTTTTACCTGCATTTTAATTGACGCATTGTATTTTGTGTTATTATGTCATAATAGATTATGTCCTGGAAAATTACTATAGCTTTTCCATTTGTTTAGATATTTTTCTTACAGTGTATTAACTGATCAACAATCGCATGTACAAGCTACTAACACGGTGTGTCATAAATTAACAATTATTAAATTATCATTAGTATTAAATTGAACAATTGCAAATAGCAGCTAACTTAGTTCATGTGATGTGTGTACTGCGAGGCATCTTTGGTTTTATTCTTTTTGTGTAATTTAGATGGAAAATGTGCCTTTTTATTGTTTGAGTCACTTATCGAAAGTTGCTAAAAGTTGCCAAATAATAAAAAAAAAATTGATAAATTTGTTGCTAGGTGCTTTTGAAAGAAAAAGTTGCTAGGGTAGTCTGAAAAGTTGCTAGATTTAGCAACAAACTTGCTAAGCTGGCAACACTGGTCTGAACAGACACACACACTCGTGAGGGAATAGTGTGTGTGTGTGTGAGGTTAGGAGGGGGCGGGGCCGTGGAAGAGTTCCGCCCCCGCAGAAAAAGACCCGCCCACACTGGGACACACACACACACTATATAAACACACACTCTAAAGGTCAGCTGCAGAGACACGCACACACATACACACTCTTAAAGTGCATACACACACATTCAGAAGACTTTTAATTCTCATAATGGTTTTAATCGTGAGCTAATGAGATATTCTGTCACCTAAACCTAACTGTCTTTTTCTTGATGAAAGATGAAAAGCTCTTTCCAGCTATTCTGTGGCTTTCAGACATCATAAAATATAGAAAGTCAAGCCATTTTTAAAATAATTATTTGTGTAATCATGATGTAAAACATCTGAAAGGTTATTTTAGTCAAGCTCAGGCCAAGAAATGTAAGCATTTACCAAACAAAATCAAGGAATAAAACAATAAAAGTTTGATTTAAAAAAATGTGAATTTTGTACAGTACATTATCTTAGAAAACTCATGTCCGTTTATCAAGTCAAGCTTATCTGGTAATACATTATTAATAATATCATTTAACATTTTTGTTTTCAGATACAAATATATAGAAGATGTTCTATTTACTTTTTAAAGTAACACATTATTGATATGTCAATGCATAATTGAAACTGATTTATTTATATATTTATTTATATTTAAAGCTGCAGTCCTTAACTTTTTGTGGTTAAAAATGCTCCGAAATCAATATTTGAGCAAGTACATAACCAGCCAGTGTTTAGCCCGATTCTCAACGGTTATCTATAATAATGTTTTCTGATTGTTTTCGCGGGAGATTCGAGCGCCGCTGCGTCATTACGTCACGTCTGTAAACATAAAGAAGTTTTCCCGGCTAGTAGACTATATCACATGTGAGGATCCTGCATCGTTTATAGCCTTTTCTCACAGCAGCTAGAATAATTAAATTAATTATTTTGATGGCGGATTGTGATCCAGAAAGGATTATGTGTTTATGAAACACAATGAAATTCAATTATATTCCAGTTTTAAATGCTTCTGATTATAGATAGCCTGAGATTACACAAGATTTGTATTTTAAAGAAAACCAGTTCGAAGGAAGCATCGTTTGCTTTTTAGGTTAAAATAATTTATTAATATGAAATTCGAATGGTATAACAATTAATTGATTAGTGCAGAAATTGAAATCTACTCGTTAATACACACTATACTCATAGTCATGCAATGCTGATGTTGTTAACATTAATAATTTGAGAATAAAGTATAGTAATAATAATATTTTGCACGGTTTGATGTGATATGAGCTGATCGTTAGATTTAATCACCGCGATTTATTGTAATGTTTTTTTCCTCAGTTGGTCATAACAAACGTGGCAGACTTACTTGTTCAGATGACAAACAATATACGGTGAAAATTCTGATTTGGGTCATATATTCAAGACGTAGGCTAGAATCTGTGATTACTGAGTGTTTTATTCACACCGGTGCGGTGACTGACTGCCACACATTCACCTCAGAACATTAGATTCATCCGCGCTGGAGCCGAGCCGGAGCACAACACACGTAATAAAGATAATTACGCACCTGGCTGCAATACCAGGTTTTCAACAGAGAGGCGAAACTTACAGACTGCAGCTCTAATTTTCCTTTTTATTTTATTTTTATTTTTTTGCCATTTGAATTATAAGGACATTTTGGGTGTCATCAAAACCTAAATACACATCATAAGGCTAAATTTGATTACGGAAATATTTCAAACCATCATACATACACACACACACACACACACACACATAATAAACTGTATTCATATAATGCATAAATACTTAAAAACCACACACAGTTGGCAGATTAAATGTACTTTTATAGAACATTTATTGACAACAAGATAGATAGATAGATAGATAGATAGATAGATAGATGTATAGATGGATGGATGGATGGATGGATGGATGGATGGATAGATAGATGGATGGATAGATGGATAGATGGATGGATGGAAGGATGGATGGATGGATGGATGGATGGATGGATGGATGGATAGATGGATGGATGGATAGATGGATAGATGGATGGATGGATAGATGGATGGATGGATGGATAGATGGATAGATAGATGGATAGATGGATGGATGGATGGATAGATGGATAGATGGATGGATAGATGGATGGATGGACGGATAGATGGACGGATAGATAGATAGATGATAGATAGATGATAGATAGATAGATAGATAGATAGATAGACAGATAGATTGATAGATAGACAGACAGACAGACAGACAGATATATATATATATATATATATATATATATATATATATAGATAGATAGATAGATAGACAGACAGACAGACAGACAGATAGATAGATAGATAGATAGATAGATAGATTGATAGACAGACAGACAGATATATATATATATATATATATATATATATATATATAGATAGATAGATAGATAGATAGATACAAACCCGATTCCAAAAAAGTTGGGACACTGTACAAATTGTGAATAAAAAAGGAATGCAATAATTTACAAATCTCATAAACTTATATTTTATTCACAATAGAATATAGATAACATATCAAATGTTGAAAGTGAGACATTTTGAAATGTCATGCCAAATATTGGCTCATTTTGGATTTCATGAGAGCTACACATTCCAAAAAAGTTGGGACAGGTAGCAATAAGAGGCCGGAAAAGTTAAATGTACATATAAGGAACAGCTGGAGGACCAATTTGCAACTTATTAGGTCAATTGGCAACATGATTGGGTATAAAAAGAGCCTCTCAGAGTGACAGTGTCTCTCAGAAGTCAAGATGGGAAGAGGATCACCAATTCCCCCAATGCTGCGGTGAAAAATAGTAGAGCAATATCAGAAAGGAGTTTCTCAGAGAAAAATTGCAAAGAGTTTGAAGTTATCATCATCTACAGTGCATAATATCATCCAAAGATTCAGAGAATCTTGAACAATCTCTGTGCGTAAGGGTCAAGGCCGGAAAACCATACTGGATGCCCGTGATCTTCGGGCCCTTAGACGGCACTGCATCACATACAGGAATGCTACTGTAATGGAAATCACAACATGGGCTCAGGAATACTTCCAGAAAACTTTGTCGGTGAACACAATCCACCGTGCCATTCGCCGTTGCCGGCTAAAACTCTATAGGTCAAAAAAGAAGCCATATCTAAACATGATCGCAGGCGTTTTCTCTGGGCCAAGGCTCATTTAAAATGGACTGTGGCAAAGTGGAAAACTGTTCTGTGGTCAGACGAATCAAAATTTGAAGTTCTTTTTGGAAAACTGGGACGCCATGTCATCCGGACTAAAGAGGACAAGGACAACCCAAGTTGTTATCAGCGCTCAGTCCAGAAGCCTGCATCTCTGATGGTATGGGGTTGCATGAGTGCGTGTGGCATGGGCAGCTTACACATCTGGAAAGGCACCATCAATGCTGAAAGGTATATCCAAGTTCTAGAACAACATATGCTCCCATCCAGACGTCGTCTCTTTCAGGGAAGACCTTGCATTTTCCAACATGACAATGCCAGACCACATACTGCATCAATTACAACATCATGGCTGAGTAGAAGAAGGATCCGGGTACTGAAATGGCCAGCCTGCAGTCCAGATCTTTCACCCATAGAAAACATTTGGCGCATCATAAAGAAGAAGATGCGACAAAGAAGACCCAAGACAGTTGAGCAACTAGAAGCCTGTATTAGACAAGAATGGGACAACATTCCTATTCCTAAACTTGAGCAACTTGTCTCCTCAGTCCCCAGACGTTTGCAGACTGTTATAAAAAGAAGAGGGGATGCCACACAGTGGTAAACATGGCCTTGTCCCAACTTTTTTGAGATGTGTTGATGCCATGAAATTTAAAATCAACTTATGTTCCCCTTAAAATGATACATTTTCTCAGTTTAAACATTTGATATGTCATCTATGTTGTATTCTGAATAAAATATTGAAATTTGAAACTTCCACATCATTGCATTCTGTTTTTATTCACAATTTGTACAGTGTCCCAGCTTTTTTGGAATCGGGTTTGTAGATAGACAGACAGACAGACAGATATAGACAGATAGACAGATAGATAGATAGACAGACAGATAGACAGATAGATAGATGGATGGATAGATAGATGTGTGTTGGGTGTGCAGGTGTTCTTCATCGAGGAGAATGCAGAAGTGAGAGTAGATGATGGTTATCTGTCTCTTGCTTCTTTCTCCGAGCGTTGAGAGGAAGCGTCTGCTGTTGATCATGTTGAGATGAACAGACTCCAGCATTTCTCCTGCACTTCTCTGTCTGTGCAAAAACAGTGCAAAGACACGCTCAAACCACAGGCAGAACTGGCCACAGATGGTGTTTAGAGAGACACAAACCTCAGAGAACCCGAGAGTTTATTCACACTGACGTCTGAAGCTAGTTCTGATGCTGGGAATCAATCACGTGTGAAGCAGCTTCACTGAATGATGGATTCATGTGCTATCTCATCAATAAACGGCCTGTTTACTGCTCGTGTGTGTGTGTGGGAGTGTGTGTGTGTGTGTGTGTGTGTGTGTGTGAGAGAGAGTGTGGGAGTGTTTGTGTGTGTATGTGTGAGTGAGTGAGTGTGTGTGTGTGTGTGTGTGTGTGTGTGTGTGTGTGTGTGTGAGTGTGTGTGTGTGTGTGTGTGTGTGTGTGTGTGTGTGTGTGTGTGTGTGTGTGTGTGTGTGAGTGTGTGTGTGTGTGTGTGTGTGTGTGTGTGTGTGTGTGTGTGTGTGTGTGTGTGTGTGTGTGTGTGGGAGTGTGTGTGTGTGTGTATGTT
>CM041814.1:1039659-1052159 GCA_023376895.1 Aspiorhynchus laticeps
GAGGACAAGATTGAGTCTTAAACACATGACAGATAACAGATGAATGTATGTGAATATGAGTGTAATGATAAGTGTGTGTGTGTGTGTGTGTGTGCGTGTGCGTGTGCGTGTGTGTGTCTGTGTGTGTGTGTGTGTGTGTGTGTGTTTGTGTGTGTGTGTGTTTGTGTGCGTGTGGGTGTGTGTGTATGTGTGTATGTGTGTGTGTGTGTGTGTGTGTGTGTGTGTGTGTGTGTTGCAGGATGAATAAACTGTGGATCTGTATGGAGTACTGTGGTGGAGGATCTCTGCAGGATATTTACCACGGTAAACAGGGCCTGTCGTCTCTCACACCACTGTTTTTACTCGTTAGCTTGGCTTCCTGTTGTTCATCGCAGTGTGTCATAAAAATATCTTCAGCCTCTCAAACCCTTCGGGTCTCTAAAAACAGCCCTGAACGCTGTGTGTGATCAGATGATATAACGGAATATTGTTTATTTATATGTTTATTGGAAAATGTCGAGCTGTCAATGGAGAAAGATGCTTGTGCATCCAGATGCTGTAATTTTGAGATTGATTCATTCATTTATATTTTACTCTAAGTTTTATAAACTCCCTTCATTCTAATTTTTTATTTTAATTATTTATTTATCAATTCTTTATTAATTTATTTTAATCTAACTTTTCTAAACTCCCTTCATTCTCATTTTTTATTTTAATTATTTATTTATCATTTATTTATTATTTATTAATTTATTTCAATCGAACTTTTCTAAACTCCCTTCATTCTATTTTTTTATTTTAATTATTTATTTATCAATTATTTAATAATTTATTTTAATCGAACTTTTCTAAACTCCCTTCATTCTAATTTTTAATTTTAATTATTTATTTATCATTTATTTATTATTTATTAATTTATTTTAATCAAACTTTTCTAAACAATCTTCATTCTATTTTTTTATTTTAATAATTTTATGTCATTTATTTTTTATTTATTATGAATTAATTTTTTTAATCTAATATTTATTTATTTGTTTGTTTGTTTTAATGTAACATTTCTAAACTACCTTCATTCACATTTTTTATTTAAATTTTATTTATTTATCTATCTATTTATTTTTTTATTTTAGTGCTGTCAAATGATTAATCGCATCCAAAATAATTTTTTGTTTTCATAATATATATATGTGTGTGTTCTGTGTATATTTATTATGCATATTTAAATACACACACATACAGTATACATTTTGAAAATATTTACATGTATATATTTATATTAATATAATTTATATTATACATAAAAATATTTAATATATGAACATAACATATTTTTTTAAATATATGCATGCATGTGTGTGTATTTATATATACATATACACACACACACGTATATAATGTAAACAAAAACTTTTATTTTGTATGCAATTAATCGTTTGACATCACTAATTAATTAATTAATTTATTTTTATCTAATTTTAACATTTATTTTAATATTGTTATTTTTTAATTATACTGTTTTCCCCAAAAACTCCCTTTAATATGTATTCAGAGGCCGTTCTATCTAGGCTGATATTTGCCTCTGGTATAGTAATCATAACACATAAATAAACACATGATGTCAGTTTACAGTGTTTCTCTGTAGTGTTTCTGAGTCTGACTGTGATTGTGTCTGTGCATCAGTGACCGGTCCTCTGTCCGAGCAGCAGATCGCTTACATCTGTCGAGAGATGCTGCAGGTGACAGACTCGTCATGTTCACATACACACAGTTATAACACAACACACTTCTGTTATGACACACACTCTCTCTGTCTGTCTGTCAGGGTCTTGATTATCTTCACGGACAGAAGAAGATCCACAGAGACATCAAGGTAAAGACACACTGAGATACAATGATTCAATTAATTTACTAATTTTGTGTTTTGCAATCAATTTATTTGAGCTACATTTAAATAAACACTAAATATGCTTATTTAAATGTAGCTAAAGCTAAAATGTTACCTTAAAAAAGTATCATTTTTTTCAGCAAGTCAAAATGTAACAGATTATAAGTTACAATATCTAAAATGTAACAAGTAGTGTAACTATTTCAATTACTGTATTAACATTTTGATTACTTTTCTAAATTTATAACTAATATTTTCAGCTGTTAATCATTTTGAATCATGTAAAGCAGGCCGGGTTCATATTAGTACAGTAATATTTAAAACTGATTACTGTCAGACTTTCACAATCCTTCATCTCTTGAGTTAAGATTATAATAATTTATTTTTAAAGCACAGCCGCCACAAAATCAGACTTACTTTGAGATCATTCTGAGGTTAAATACTGATTTAATATCATAACAAGAAATAGTTTAGTAGCTATGAAATCAAATCTTTGCATAGTTATGACCAGAAACACTGCATCTAACAATGCCTCGGAAAAACAGTTCATCTTAAAAAATAAACCATATACATAAACACAAATAGAAAATAAAACCGATATGAACAAATCAATTCTGTCCTAAACTCCTGAAACACTGGTGTGTCATATTTTAGAGCAATCAATGCTTTCAGTGTTTGTGTGTGTGTGTGTGTGTGTGTGTGTGTGAGAGTGTGTGTGTGTGTGTGTGAGAGTGTGTGTGTGTGTGTGTGTGTGTGTGTGTGTGTGTGTGTGTGTGTGTGTGTGTGTGTGTGTGTGTGTGTGTGTGTGTGTGTGTGTGTGAGAGTGTGTGTGTGTGTGTGTGTGTGTGTGTGTGTGTGTGTGTGAGAGTGTGTGTGTGTGTGTGTGAGAGTGTGTGTGTGTGTGTGTGTGTGTGTGTGTGTGTGTGTGAGAGAGAGAGTGTGTGTGTGTGTGTGTGAGAGAGAGTGTGTGTGTGTGTGAGAGAGAGTGTGCGTGTGTGAGAGTGTGTGTGTGTGTGAGAGTGTGTGTGTGTGTGTGTGTGTGTGTGAGAGAGAGAGTGTGTGTGTGTGAGAGAGAGTGTGCGTGTGTGTGCATGTGTGTGTGAAAATATTCAGATGTAACCCTCTTTGTAATCATTAACTTTTTCATTTCAGTTTTTTCTCAGTAACTGTAGCAGATCAGTATATAGTGATTGAGTTCCGTCAGTTACTCTGAGTTTGTGTTTTTCAGGGTGCAAATATTCTTCTGAATGATCACGGGGAAGTCAAACTGGGTTCGTAGAACGACTGAAAACCATTAAACCTGCATCACTGCATCTGTGTGTGTGTCTAACGCTCCTCTGTTTCCAGCTGACTTCGGCATCTCGGCACAAATCACAGCCACGTTTGCCCGTCGCATGTCCTTCATTGGGACGCCGTATTGGTGAGATGAACCTCGTCATCTGTTTATGGCTCATTTAGGCTTGTTTCAGAGTTCTGACACAGCTAACTACTAAAGTTATGAAAACGTTATTTCTGATCACTGTAAAAAATGACCGTGATTTTAACGGTAAAAAACTGTGAAAATGCTACAGTAAAAACCTGTTGCATTTTAAATTTTGTTTGAATTTGATGTTTTTTCTTTGAAATAACTATGTTTTTTTCTTATCAGTTATGTTTATTAGGGTTGTATGTTACATCTAATGTTGTTAAATTAATGTTTATTGCATATTTCAGTTTATTGAGATCACCATGATGGCGATCAGTGTTTGTGTGAATGACGCTGTGCTTCTTCTATATATGTTATTATTTAAAAGCTGCTTTGGTTCATCATGTGACTCTCATCAGCTCCTGCTTTTGGTGGTTATCAGTGTATTACAAAGATACAGATTTCAGTACTTCAATAGGTTGATATATTAACATTATATCAGTTAATGAAATTACGGTATTTAACTGTAAATTTAAGTTAAAACCGTAAAACCTAAAATGTTGTTACCGTATTTTTTACAGTAGAATTCCGGCAACCACAGCTACCGTTTTTTTACCGTAAATTTTACGTTTTTTTTTTTTTTACAGTGTATGAACACTCAAAATGTCAAGTGTTTTAGATATTTTAAAAATGTGTTCCCCTGGTTTGTGAACATTATGGGAATGTTACGTTTATTTTAGGGTCTCTTAAAGGGACAGTACACCCAAAAATGAAAATTCTGTCATCATTTACTCACCCTCAAGTAGATCCAAACCTGTATGAATGTGTTTGTTCTGAACACAAAGGAAGATATTCTGAAGAAAGTTTGTAATCAGGCTGTTTTGGGGCACCATTGACTTCCATAGTAGGAAAAAAAATACTATGGAAGTCAATGGTGCCCCAGAACTGCTCTGTTTCCCACATTCTTCAGAATATCTTCCTTTTTGTTCAGAACAAACACATTCATACAGGTTTGGATCTACTTGAGGGTGAGTAAATGATGACAGGATTTTCATTTTTGGGTGCACTGTCCCTTTAACTAGTTGCTTATTAGCATGCATATTACTAGAATATTAGACATTTATTAGTAGTAATTAAGCACATATTAATGCCTTATTCTACATGAACTTATTTTACATCCCTAATCCTACCCAATACCTAAACTTAACAACTACCTTACTAACTATTAATACGCAGCAAATTATGAATTTATTGAAGAAAAAAATCATAGTTAATAGTGAATAAGTGTTCTCTGTTCTAAAGTGTTACCTTACGTTTAAATGTTTTTTGAACGTTTTGAAACAAATAGTAACATTTGAAAAAACATAAGATGAATGTCCAACGAAAATATTATGGAAAAATGTTCCATGAATGATGTATAAATGATATTTTTGTGCTAAGGTTCGGAGAACATTATTACAGTTTTTTCAGCTGCTTTCACACATTTTCAAAACTTTGCCTCTTTATTTTTTCATAACTTTACACAAATCCAAGAATTGCACAAAATGCAAAATGCATCACATCTCAATGAAGCACTGCATTCAAAATATCACAAACACATCTCAAAAGCAAACACCTATGCCATAATATTAATTCCTGTTAGATTTGTGTGTGTTGCATAGAGAATGTTTTGCAAAAAGTGTTATGAAATTGAAATCTGAGTTAAATTAGTGTCTGATTTTGCAGATTTGGTGTATGCTTCTGCTGTTTGAGTCTCAGCTTCAAGTAAAGATTATGTGTGTAAACTTTGAACAAATGTTCTGTTAATATTACTGGAACAGCGTTTGTTCATAACGTAGTTGCCATAATGTTCCTTGTTAGCTGATAGTTTCTTTATTGCTTATGACTCAGTTGAATGAATGATTCAGTGACTCACTCATATAGACAGTCGCTTGTTTAGCTCCTGAATGAATCAGTGTTTTGAATGACTCAGTTGATTGAATGATTCAGTGACTCACTCATATAGACAGTCGCTTGTTTAGCTCCTGAATGAATCAGTGTTTTGAACGACTCAGTTGAATGAATGATTCAGTGACTCACTCATATAGACAGTCGCTTGTTTAGCTCCTGAATGAATCAGTGTTTTGAACGACTCAGTTGATTGAATGATTCAATGACTCACTCATATAGACAGTCATTTGTTTAGCTCCTGAATGAATCAGTGTTTTGAATGACTCAGTTGATTGAATGATTCAATGACTCACTCATATAGACAGTCGTTTGTTTAGCTCCTGAATGAATCAGTGTTTTGAATGACTCAGTTGATTGAATGATTCAATGACTCACTCATATAGACAGTCATTTGTTTAGCTCCTGAATGAATCAGTGTTTTGAATGACTCAGTTGATTGAATGATTCAATGACTCACTCATATAGACAGTCATTTGTTTAGCTCCTGAATGAATCAGTGTTTTGAATGATTCAATGACTCACTCATAAAGAGAGTCGCTTGTTTAGCTCCTGAATGAATCAGTGTTTTGAACGACTCAGTTGATTGAATGATTCAGTGACTCACTCATAAAGACAGTCGTTTGTTTAGCTCCTGAATGAATCAGTGTTTTGAATGACTCAGTTGATTGAATGATTCAATGACTCACTCATATAGACAGTCGCTTGTTTAGCTCCTGAATGAATCAGTGTTTTGAATGACTCAGTTGATTGAATGATTCAATGACTCACTCATATAGACAGTCGCTTGTTTAGCTCCTGAATGAATCAGTGTTTTGAATGACTCAGTTGATTGAATGATTCAATGACTCACTCATATAGACAGTCGTTTGTTTAGCTCCTGAATGAATCAGTGTTTTGAATGACTCAGTTGATTGAATGATTCAATGACTCACTCATATAGACAGTCGCTTGTTTAGCTCCTGAATGAATCAGTGTTTTGAATGACTCAGTTGATTGAATGATTCAATGACTCACTCATATAGACAGTCGCTTGTTTAGCTCCTGAATGAATCAGTGTTTTGAATGACTCAGTTGAATGAATGATTCAATGACTCACTCATATAGACAGTCGCTTGTTTAGCTCCTGAATGAATCAGTGTTTTGAATGACTCAGTTGATTGAATGATTCAGTGACTCACTCGTAAAGCGTGTTGCTTGTTTAGTTCTTGAATGAATCAGTGTTTTGAATGACTCTTATTCTGACCAACTTTCTGAAGTTCAAACAGTACTTCGTGTCTCGTGCAACTCTAAAGTCATGGGTTCGATTGACACAGAAAGCTAAAACTGATCAAATGCAAACGTTGAATGCGATGTAAGTCGCCAAATGCATGCATGCACATGCAGATTGAGTCAGCCGGCGCTGGTGGTTCTGGTTCTGAGCGTGTGTTTGTGCTCAGGATGGCTCCGGAGGTGGCTGCGGTCGAGATCAAGGGTGGATATAACGAGCTGTGTGATATCTGGTCTGTGGGAATCACAGCGATTGAGCTCGCTGAACTACAGCCGCCTCTGTTCGATGTTCATCCTCTCAGGTACACAACAATCAAACTGATTTAATAAAGGAGTAGATCAACCAATGATGAAGATGATCTGAAAATGTGTTCAGTCTCAGTTCATCAGGTTTGTAGAAATGTGTCTCTGCATCAGTGTCTCAGCAATGGATGCACTGCAGTGAATGGGTGCCGTCAGAATGAGAGGCTGATAAAAACATCACAATAATCCACAGCACTCCAGTCCATCAGTTAACATCTGGAGAAGACAAAAGCTGAAACAAATCCAGCATTGTTTGACTAAAATAGAGTCCATAATCCATAATAACTCTTCCTCCAGTGAAAAAGTGTTCTGGTCTGAATCAGGAGAGAAATCTGCACAGAGTCAAAACAGCGCTAAACAAATATGTGGATGGATTTTGATGTGAGAGATGACAGGAGATGCACTTTTTCACTGGAGGGAGAGTTATTATGCATTATGGACTCATATTTTAGTCAAAAAATGTTGGATTTGTTTCAGCTTTTGTCTTCTCCAGATGTTAACTGATGGATTGGAGTGCTGTGGATTATTGTGATGTTTTTATCAGACTCTCAATCTGACGGCACCCATTCACTGCAGAGCATCCATTGCTGAGACACTGATGCAGAGACACATTTCTACAAACCTGATGAAGAAACAAACTCTGATGAACTGAGAGTGAACACATTCTCATTACTGGCTGAACTATTCTAAGCTGCTTTGAGACAGTCTCAGTTTGTGACTCGTCTCCGTTGAAGACCAACACTGTTTGTTCTCTGGTTTCTCAGAGTTTTGTTCCTGATGTCCAAGAGTGGCTATCAGCCTCCCAAACTCAAAGACAAATCCAAATGGTGAGAGACTGAGATGTTGTTTAGTAAAGCATCGGAGTCTGAGCTCAAACTGATCTCTGGCTGCTCGGCGTGTTTCAGGTCCACCACGTTCTACAACTTTGTGAAGTCCATGCTGGTCAGGAACCCAAAGAAGAGACCCGGCGCTAAAAAGATGCTGACGGTACGTTTGCCAGCCGTGTGTGTTGTGTTAGCACATATATGTGTGTGTGTGTGTTATTATATGTGTCCGTGGAGCACAAAAGCAGTCATAAGTAACACAGGTATATTTGTAGCAATAGCCAACAATACATTGTATGGGCCAAAATTATACATTTTTCTTTTATGCCAAAAATCATTAGGATATTAAGTAAAGATCATGTTCCATGAAGATATTTTGTAAATGTCCTACTGTAAATATATCCAAACTTAATTTTTGATTAGTAATATGCATTGCTAAGAACTTCATTTGAACAACTTTAAAGGTGATTTTCTCAATATTTAGATTTTTTTGCTCCCTCAGATTCCAGATTTTCAAATAGTTGTATCTCGGCCAAATATTGTCCTATCATAACAAATGGTGTGTGGGTGTGTGTGTGTGTGTGTGAGTGTGAGTGTGTTTCTCTGTGAGTGTGTGTGTGTCTCTGTGAGTGTGTGTGTGTCTCTGTGAGTGTGTGTGTGTCTCTGTGAGTGTGTGTGTGTGTGTGTGTGTGTGTGTGTGAGTGTGAGTGTGAGTGTGTGTGAGTGTGAGTGTGAGTGTGAGTGTGAGTGTGTGTGTGTGTGTGTGTGTGTGTGAGTGTGTGAGTGTGTGAGTATGTGAGTGTGTGTGTGTGTGAGTGTGTGTGTGTGTGTGTGTGTGTGTGTGAGTGTGTGTGTGTGTGTGTGTGTGAGTGTGAGTGTGAGTGTGTGTGTGTGTGTGTGTGTGTGTGTGTGTGTGTGTGTGAGAGAGAGAGAGTGTGTGTATGTGTGTGTGTGTGTGTGTGTGTGTGTGTGTGTGTGTTTAACTGAACTCGTATCATGTCTTGTTGCAGCACTTGTTTGTGATGCAGCCGACTCTGAGACAAGAGTTAACCCTCGAGCTGCTGGACAAAGTCAGACACCCTGAGAAACTCAAAGACTTACACATGGATGACGAAGATTTGGAGGTACGTACACACAAACACTTATGGGAAAGATAAATCTCAATCTTTAATATCTCAGTTGGTTCTCATAGACAGCAATGAGACTATATCAGGAGACTCAGATGTTTCTCCTGAGAAAAAGACCCCAGTGTCTCCTCTGCTCAGATTTGAAGAAGTATGCAATTAAAAGTCAGAGATCTCAGTTTGAACTCAAACCCGCTCATTGTAGCTCTATACTCTTACTACAGTATATGACAGCCATAGACTCTTTTGTGTCTGCTTTTATTTTTGGCTAATATATAGTAGAAGGAACATCTGAGAGAATGTGAAAATGTCTTTAAACAACAGAGCAGTAGCACAAACGTGTTTGAAATCAGACTGAATTTCATGTTTGTTACGCATATTTTATCATTAGAGGACTTTGAAAAACCACATAAATTGATTCATGAAGAGTCCCCTGTTTAGCTCCTGAATGAATCAGTGTTTTGAATGACTCAATTGATTGAATGATTCAGTGACTCACTCGTAAAGCGAGTCGCTTGTTTAGCTCCTGAATGAATCAGTGTTTTGAACGACTCAGTTGAATGAATGATTCAGTGACTCACTCGTAAAGACAGTCGCTTGTTTAGCTCCTGAATGAATCAGTGTTTTGAATGACTCAATTGATTGAATGATTCAGTGACTCACTCGTAAAGACAGTTGCTTGTTTAGCTCCTGAATGAATCAGTGTTTTGAACGACTCAGTTGAATGAATGATTCAGTGACTCACTCATAAAGACAGTTGCTTGTTTAGCTCCTGAATGAATCAGTGTTTTGAATGACTCAGTTGATTGAATGATTCAGTGACTCACTCATAAAGACAGTCGCTTGTTTAGCTCCTGAATGAATCAGTGTTTTGAACGACTCAGTTGAATGAATGATTCAGTGACTCACTCGTAAAGACAGTCGCTTGTTTAGCTCCTGAATGAATCAGTGTTTTGAATGACTCAATTGATTGAATGATTCAGTGACTCACTCGTAAAGACAGTCGCTTGTTTAGCTCCTGAATGAATCAGTGTTTTGAATGACTCGGTTGAATGAATGATTCAGTGACTCACTCATAAAGACAGTCGCTTGTTTAGCTCCTGAATGAATCAGTGTTTTGAACAACTCAGTTGAATGAATGATTCAGTGACTCACTCGTAAAGACAGTCGCTTGTTTAGCTCCTGAATGAATCAGTGTTTTGAACGACTCAGTTGATTGAATGATTCAGTGACTCATTCATAAAGACAGTTGCTTGTTTAGCTCCTGAATGAATCAGTGTTTTGAATGACTCAGTTGAATGAATGATTCAGTGACTCACTCGTAAAGTGAGTCGCTTGTTTAGCTCCTGAATGAATCAGTGTTTTGAATGACTCAGTTGAATGAATGATTCAGTGACTCACTCGTAAAGCGAGTCGCTTGTTTAGCTCCTGAATGAATCAGTGTTTTGAATGACTCAGTTGATTGAATGATTCAATAACTCACTCATAAAGACAGTCGCTTGTTTAGCTCCTGAATGAATCAGTGTTTTGAATGACTCAATTGAATGAATGATTCAGTGACTCACTCATAAAGACAGTCACTTGTTTAGCTCCTGAATGAATCAGTGTTTTGAATGACTCAATTGATTGAATGATTCAGTGACTCACTCATAAAGCCAGTCGCTTGTTTAGCTCCTGAATGAATCAGTGTTTTGAATGACTCAATTGATTGAATGATTCAGTGACTCACTCATAAAGACAGTCGCTTGTTTAGTTCGTGAATTAATCAGTGTTTTGAATGACTCAATTGATTGAATGATTCAGTGACTCACTCATAAAGACAGTCGCTTGTTTAGCTCCTGAATGAATCAGTGTTTTGAACGACTCAGTTGAATGAATGATTCAGTGACTCACTCATAAAGACAGTCGCTTGTTTAGCTCCTGAATGAATCAGTGTTTTGAACGACTCAGTTGAATGAATGATTCAGTGACTCACTCATCTGTCTCTCTCTCAGGTGATTGTCCCACATTCACTCAGAAGAATTCACTCAATCAACAGACACAACCGAGCCGAGAGAACGAACTCAGACATCAGCTGTAAGACTCTCGAGTATGTGTGTTCATGACAGATACACACTCATTATTTCATCATTATAAAGCTGATTTCTGTGTTTCAGTGGAGCAGATTTACACACAGAGACCCTTCGCTGGTAAACGAGAGTCTCCAGAAGGAACGGTTAGTGTTTGTGTGTTTAACTTCTGAGAGGAAAATGAGCTCAGTCTGTCTTAAACAAAAGATAACTAGCTATTTAAAAACAAGGGATGATAATATGTCCCAACACAACTTTCTGTTTTACAGTAAAAGGAACTGCATAACCACAGGGAAAAATGGGTCCCTAAATAACTCATGTTCTGCTTTCTGTAGTCATTATCATTAGCTGTGTAGATGTGTTCATAAGTTTACACGCCCCTTGCAGAATGTTCATTACATTTACATTCACATTTATGCATTTAGCAGACGCTTTTATCCAAAGCGACTTACAGTGCATTATACATGGTTATACATTTTTTATCACTATGTGTGTTCCCTGGGAATTGAACCCACAACCTTTGCGCTGCTAACGCAATGCTCTACCACTGAGCCACAGGAACACATAAAACTTATGTTCATAAGTTTACACACCCCTTGCAGAATGTTCATTTTTATGAACACTTATTGTGTTCATAAGTTTACACACCCATTGCAGAATGTTCATAAGTTTACACACCCCTTGCAGAATGTTCATTTTTATGAACACTTATTGTGTTCATAAGTTTACACACCCCTTGCAGAATGTTCATTTTTATGAACACTTATTGTGTTCATAAGTTTACACACCCCTTGCAGAATGTTCATAAGTTTACACACCCCTTGCAGAATGTTCATTTTTTTATAAGAAGGTTTGCATTAGTTTTTATCACAAAGCAGATAACATGTTGTTGATGTGATTGGTGTAGTTACGGTCATCAGGAGGACAGTGGACGAGTCCTCCCATCATTTCCAGAAGAAGGTAAGAACCCACATCACATTCATTCACTCGTCTGAGACATATACAGCTCATGTGCTGATGATTTCTCATAATAACCTCTTACAGGGATGAGAGCGTGGACACGGACGATGATTACGACGACGTGGAAATGTGAGTTCTCCTCTTCTGAAATCATAAACACTTACATTTATGCATTTGGCAGATTTAATGCAATCAAGCTGTATATTAATGAGTTGATGCATGAATCGAATCCATATAATCACCACCGTCATCTAAATCACAGCTTTCTCCATTATTTTTATTATTATTTATATACTATTATTATACTTATTACTATACTTTTATTTTTTAATCGTATCTTTAGTAATTTTTTTATGTATTTTATTAATTTTGATAATTATATTTTAATTTCCATTTTAGTTTTACAAATATAAACCTAGATCCTCATGATGAACATAATTAATAAAAAGGCTAAAATGCTGAAATACATAATAATACATAAAACAGAAATGTATGCATTTTAATTTTAGTTTAATGTTTAGCCATTTCGTTACGTGCTTTTGACATTTTTATTAGGTTTATATAAATAAATAAATAAATATATATATATTAGTGCTGTCAAATGATTAATTTACAAAATAAAAGTTTTTGTTTACATAATATATGTATGTGTACTGTGTATATTTATTATGCATATATAAATACACACACATGCATTTGTATATTTCATAAAAATATGTTATTTTTATATATTAA
>CM041814.1:1064659-1067159 GCA_023376895.1 Aspiorhynchus laticeps
GACGCACACAGACAGACACTCACTCTCACTCTCACACACACACACACACACACACACACACACACACAGTCCTGAAGAATGTCTCATGCATCTCTCTCTCCATGTGTGTGTGTGTGTTTCTCAGAGAACCGCTGCGCTGACAGAGTTCAGTTGAATCAGCTGGACGGCGACACACTGCTGGTTTTGATTGACAGTGAGTATCATGTGACTGTGTCTGGAATATATATATACTGGGGTACGCTTTATTTTAAGGTGTTATTGTTACAGTGTAATTATACAATACAATACAAATTTTATTTCTATAGCACATTTAAAACAACTGCCGTTGACCAAAGTGCTTTCCAGCATCATTACATACAGTCACACAAACAAAATTCAACATTAATTCAACATTAAAATGTAAAACCTGATCCCTCTAATCGACTCTAAAGGCTCTATTAAAAAGGTACGATTTCAATCTAGACTTAAAAGCATCCACAGATGGGGAAGATTTAATATGCATTGGAAGAGGGCTCCATAAACTGAAAAAGCCATATCACCCTTAGATTTTAATCTCGTTTTAGGAACATGAAGAATCATCTGATTCCAAGATCTGAAGTTTCTTGTATTTTGATAAGAAATTATAAGGTCAGCAATGTATTTTCGTGCTTTAAAAACCATCAACTAAACCTTAAATTCTATTCTAAATTCTACAGGCAACTAGTGTAAAGAAACCAAGACTGGAGTAATTCTCTCTCTCTCTTCTTTGTGCGAGTCAAAAGTCTGGCAGCGGCATTTTGTACTAATTGAAGACGAGATAACCGACCCTGTGAAATACCTATATATACAGAATTACAGTAATCGATGCGTGATGACACAAAGGCATGAATAATAGTCTCCGGATCCTTAAAAGAAAGAATAGATTTCAGTTTAGAAATTGATAGTTGATAAAAAGGCAGCCTTCACAACGCTACAAACCTGTTTATCTAAAACTAAAGCTGATGACTAACTGACTAACTTCAGTTAAAACTAACTGAACTAAATCCATTGTAACACCCAAATTCTTAACATGATCAGAAACACTTATCTTCATAGAGGCAAACCTGCTTATAATTTCCTTAGAAGCCGAGGAAGGACCAAAAACAACACACTCAGTCTTATTAGTATTAAGATGAAGAAAATTGCTTGCCAACCAGGCTCTTATTGAGATTGAGATCCATTTGGATCTATTGGGATATATAACTGGGTATCATCTGCATATAAATGATACATGATATTATATTTACGAAAAATTGAGCCCAAACGGCCCATATATAAAGAAAAGAAAATAGGCCCAAGAATAGAGCCCTGTGGCACACCACTATGTAATTTAGCTGATGTCGCACACAAATCTCCCAGGCAAACCGAGAAAGATCTATCTTTTAAAGGAACACTCCACTTTTTTTGGTAATAGGCTGTTATTAATAGGCTGTTTTGGTAATAGTTTGACCGTTTTTGAATCCATTCAGCCGATCTCTGGGTCTGGCGGTAGCACTTTTATCTTAGCTTAGCATAGATCATTGAATCGGATTAGACCGTTAGCATTTCGCTCAAAAATGACCAAAGAGTTTAAAAAATGTTCCTATTTAAAACTTGACACTTCTGCAGTTACATCGTGTACTAAGACCGACGGAAAATGAAAAGTTGTGATTTTCTAGGCTGATATGGCTAGGAACTATACTCTCATTCCGGCGTAATAATCAATGAGCTTTGTTGCCGTACCATGAGTGCAGCAGGCGTAGTGATATGACGCAGCACCTGAAAGTAGTCCCCAGCTATATCATAGGCTACTGATCTGGGGACTACTTTCAGGCGCTGTGTAATATCACTGCACCTGCTGCACTCATGGTACGGCAGCAAAGCTCCTTGATTATTACGCCGGAATGAGAGTATAGTTCCTAGCCATATCATTTACATTTATGCATTTAGCAGACGCTTTTATCCAAAGCGACTTACATTGCATTCAAGTTACAGTTTTACATTTTATCAGCTCTTGCTTTCCCTGGGAATCGAACCCATGATCTTGGCGTTGCTAGCGCCATGCTCTACCATTTGAGCTACATATCGATCTAGAAAATCGCAACTTTTCATTTTCCGTCGGTCTTTGTACACAATGTAACTACAGAAGAGTCAAGCTTTAAATAGGAAAATTATCGAAACTCTTTGGTCATTTTTGAGCGCGATGCTAATGGTCTTATCAGATTCAATGATCTATGCTAAGCTACGCTAAAAGTGGTACCACCAGACATCGGCTGAATGGATTCAAACACGGTAAAACTCAACTGTTTAACTCTTGGGGAGATATAAAATGAGCCTATTTCCAAAAAAAGTGGAGTGTTCCTTTAAGGGTGAATCCCATTTCTCTGTCTTACCCCTTCCCCTTCCCCTACCCCTTCGTCTTACCCCTAGCCCTTGTCCCTAGAAACCGAGTGGTAAGCGCTAGGGGTGAAAACATACCCCTATGAAATGAGACACCACTTGG
>CM041814.1:1082159-1092159 GCA_023376895.1 Aspiorhynchus laticeps
AAATAAACAGTAACTGAAATAAAATATAGAACAAAACTTACATATTTTTTTCAAAATCTGATCATTAAGATGCTCCTCTAAACCAGTAATATGAAAACAGGAACCTCTTTAGAGCTTCTTCCTCAAACAGACGCAAACATTTAGTAATTTCCTCGTGGCAGTTTAAATTAGTCAATCTAATGGAAAGCATTTGATCTTAAAATGATAAACAATCACTTTTTTTATTACATGATCTTTTGTTATATACACCGTAAAGTTGATTTTGGACTGAACAAGTAACAATGCTGAAGAATTATGTATAAAAAAAAATATGAAAAATCATTTTGCATGTAAAACTTTCTTTATTAACAGACTCTATAGTTCAGCGTGTGACCAATAATAATATTTCACCCACAGAACGAAGCCTATTTTAGGACAATTATGATTTTTTTACATAAGACATATTGAAGGTGTAATGTGACATTTATTTTGATTTTGTGGTGCAGTGTGATTAGACAAAGTTGGGGTCAGTAGGATTTGTTAATATTTATTTGATCAAAAATACAGTAAAAATTATGAAATATTATTGTAATTTAAAACAGCTGTTTTCTATGTGAATATGTGTTAAACTGTAATTTATTTCTGTGATCAAAGCTGTATTTTCAGCATCATTACTGCAGTCTTCAGTGTCACATGATCTTCAGAAATCATAATAATATACTGATTTATGATCAAGAAACATTTATTATTATTAGCAATGTTGAAAACTGCCCAATATTTTTGTGGAAACCGTGATGCATTTTATTTTTCAGTTTTTTTTGATGAATAGAAAGTTCAAAAGAACATTTGAAATTACTATTTTTTATTTGGATCTTTGTACAGCTTTACATAAAAAAAAATATTATAGCAAAGTTTAAGAACTATAGTGCATAAGAGTATTTGTAAAAAAATAAAAAATTTGATTTCAGTTGATTTATAATGAAAATGCCACAATATGACACAAAAAATCTAATTAGCTTAATTTTTTCATGTTGAAAACAGTTAATATTTTTGTGAAAACTGTGATATATTTAATTTTTCAGGATTCACAGATGAATAGAAAGTTCAAAAGAACAGCATTTATTTTAAATTACTATTTATTTTTTGGATCTTTTGTACAGCCTTAAATCAAAATAAAAATGATAGCAAATTTTTATTAAAAAAAAAAACAGTTTTTTAATTTTAAATCAAGACCTATAGTGCATTTAAAGAGTATGCGTAAAAAAATTCAATTCATTTAGTATATTAATTGGAATTTAAAGAAAATGTCACAATATGACAAAAAAACTAATAAGGCTTATTTTTCTGATTATTATCAATGTTGAAAACAGTTAATATTTTTGTGGAAACTGTGATATATTTAATTTTTCAGGATTCACAGATGAATAGAAAGTTCAAAAGAACAGCATTTATTTGAAACAGAAATCTTTTGTAACATTATAAATGTCACTTTTGATCAATTTAATGTCACTGATATGTAAAACTTTGTAACTCTCTCTTCATCTCTTCACTGTGTCAATAATATTCTTAAATTAAATCCCTTCTTAAAACTCACCTGTTCTCTGAATGTTCTCATTTATAAGTTATGTCCTACATCTTATTGTTTTCTCAGTGTTATCATTCTTATTTTGTGTTGTTGTCTCACTGTGTTATATTTAGTTATTCACTTGTGCTCAGTGTTGGGGAAAGTGTTACTTTTAAAAGTAATGCGTTACAATGTTGCGTTACTCCCTAAAAAGTAACTAATTACGTCATTTAGTTACTTTTTATGGAAAGTAATGCTTTACTTTTGAGTTGCTTTGTAAATCTGGGCAGGGCTTGCTTGTTTGTTTTTAATATTAAAAAAAGTTATTTTACAAATATAAAGCACTTTCACACTAAAAGTGAAGTGAATCCGGATCAGACTGAAGTTAATGTAGATTCACGTCTGTACAGTAGAGGATGCAGATCAAACTAATCACATGAAGAATATGACGCAGTTCAACACTATTCAGCAATAACTACAATCAAACACAAATTTGTCATTTATGCTTATTATTATGGTTGAATTGGATCATCGAAGGTCAGCAGCAAAGATATCAGTTAATAAAATGGGATTAAATACATAAATGATATTTGTCTTATTTAACATATTTAATTATTGCAGGTTTGAGTCATATTCTGAGTTTGTATTTGACTGTTTTTATTGATTGTGAGGAACACTGAATGTGTTTTTGTGCAGATGAGTAAATACATGTTGATATTTAGTCTAGAACTACAGTAAGATCATGTTCACACACAACGCTCTGATTTCTGTCACCATGGCAACACCAGAGCTGTCACTCAATACATCACCATGGCAACACCAGAGCTGTCACTCAATACATCACCATGGCAACACCAGAGCTGTCACTCAATACATCACCATGGCAACACCAGAGCTGTCACTCAATACATCAGAAACTGTTACTTGTTTGACTCAGATATTTCCTTCTAAATTAAAAAGTAATGCGTTACTTTACTAGCTACTTTAAAAAAGTAATCTGATTGCGTTACTTGTAATGCGTTACCCCCAACACTGTTTATCATGTTTGTTTGTTATACTGATGTTCTTTTCTAATCGCATCTTCACTGTAAAGCGGCATTGGCGGTATATAAATAAACGTGTTATTATTCTCTCCCCAGAGGCTGATAGACAAATCGAAGGTGACGTGTCTCAAGTGGCTTCCCAAGTCTGAGAACCTCTTCCTCGCGTCTCACGCCAGCGGTCACCTCTACCTCTATAACGTGGAGCACCCATGTGGCACCACCGCGCCGCAGTACTGTCTGCTCCGTCAAGGCGAGGGCTTCGCAGTTTACGCCTGCAAGAGCAAAACGCCTCGTAACCCGCTGCTCCGCTGGGCGGTCGGCGAGGGAGGGCTTAACGAATTCGCCTTCTCGCCCGACGGCGTTCACGTGGCCTGCGTCGGTCAAGACGGCTGCTTGCGTGTTTTCCACTTCGACTCGATGGAGCTTCAAGGCGTGATGAAGAGCTACTTCGGCGGGCTTCTCTGCGTGTCCTGGAGCCCCGATGGGAAGTATCTCGCAACGGGTGGAGAAGACGATTTAGTGACGGTTTGGTCGTTCGCAGAGAGTCGCGTCGTCGCACGCGGACACGGCCATAAGTCGTGGGTCAACGTCGTCGCGTTCGACCCGTTCACGACGAAACTGGAGGACGAGGAGCCGATGGAGCTCAGCGGCAGCGAGGAGGATTTCCAGCAGGGGGCGCTGCAATTCGGCCGCGTGCGAACCAGCAGCACGCTTTCACGACTTTCGCGGCACAGCTCCAAAGGCGGAGCTTCGTCCGTGACGTACCGCTTCGGATCGGTCGGGCAAGACACGCAATTCTGTTTGTGGGATCTGACGGACGACGTTCTGTATCCGCGGCTACCACTCTCCCGCGCGATTACGAACACCTTCGGTCCTACGATCCCGAGCGGAAGCAGCGGCGTCGAAGGCCACCACCATCCTTCCAACCAGACGGCGACGTTGCCGTTGCCTTTACCTCGCTCGCTGTCGCGCTCAAATTCCCTTCCGCATCCCGCCGTCGCAAATACCTCTAAAACCCAGGGGGCGACGGAGAGCAGCGTTACGAGCGGCGGTGGCGGCGGAGGAGGAGGAATCACGCCGTTTAGCATCGGACGCTTCGCGACGCTTTCTCTACAAGAGCGCAAATCGGACAAATCCGGGGTGGGAGGGGAAAAGGAGCACAAGCGCTATCACAGCCTCGGGAACATCAGCAAAAGCAACGATAAGATCAACGTGGCGCCGCGCTGCAACCGGCTAGATGGCGCTAAAGTGCTGGGAACCACGCTGTGTCCGCGCATGAACGAGGTGCCGCTGCTGGAGCCGCTGGTGTGCAAGAAAATCGCACACGAGCGACTCACCGTGCTCGTCTTTATGAACGACTGCATCATCACGGCGTGTCAGGAGGGACTCATCTGCACTTGGGCGAGACCCGGGAAAGCGGTGAGTCGAGATGGAAACGCTAAGCGTTCGGATTTGCGCGCAAGGTTCATTGCAATGCGCTAAATGCATGTCAAAATAAACATGGACAAGTTTTCGGTGGTCTTGATTTCTCCATTCAATTTTTTATAGACAAAAGAGATCCGCACTCATCCAAAAAGTCCAAAAAGGCTTATATTATTTATTGCTCAGAGGTCACTGAATAGTGCAAAAAAGTGCAAAACATTGCAAAACCCTTCCTCAGTGCCACCTGCGCTCATTAAACCATGTATTCCCATAATACACTTAATATCACAAGGATACATATATCTCCCAACACACATATCCCAATACATTCAAAATTATCCATATATAAATATATCAAAAAAGTATACAAATTCTTAGCATCAGTTTTTATATACAATAAGTAAACATCATACTCTTTGGAGTCCCACCATATACCCTTAAATTATTATAAAAAAACAATTAAAAGACGAGTCTTCATTCATATCAAGAGGATGTAGACTTTTATCCTCTTGGTGTGAATGAAGACTTGTTTTATAATAATTTAAGGGTATATGGTGGGACTCCAAAGAGTTTTTTGGATGAGTACGGATCTCTTTTGTCTATAAACTTGTATATTATTAGTCTACTGGACTTTCGGACGAGTGTTTGGCGCTACGATATTTTCTATTTCTCCATTCACTTTTTCCCGTTTGGATTTTTTAAAAGTTTTTCTGATAAGAGTTTATAAGCCATGGTGGATTAAACCAACAAGATAAAAAAATATTAATTTTGAGAATTTAAAAAAATCGATTGTTTAAAGAAATTGTTTAAAGAATTAAAACAAAATCGATTGTTGTAGGATTTACTTTAAAACAATTTTCTCTCAAAAATTGCTAGTAAATTTTGCACATAATTCCAAAGAAACGGCACGATTACAGACGTATTTTTCCCATTTGCATTTTTAAACGTTTTTCTGATAAGAGTTATAATCCATGGTGGATTAAACCAACAAGCTACACTTAAAATTGTTTAAAGAATAAAAAATATATATATTTACTTAAAAAAAAAATACTCAGAAATTGCTAGTAAATTTTGCACATAATTACAAAGAAACGGCAAGTAACACATTGCGTTAAATGTGAAATTTTGAAGTACTGAAATTTTAAATATTTTTTAGTAGTTATTATTTTTAACAGCCACTGAAATAATACAATTAAAAACAGTGGAGAAATATATAAGTACTTATTTAAAAATGTTGATCATGTTTATAGACACAATATATTTTACATTGATTGCAAAGCATGCATATATACGCATTGAATTAAACGTAAAATTTTGATGTAGAAAGACTGAAATAGTATTTTCTGGTAAAAATTAATTTACAACAAAAAGCAGCGTTCAAATAAATCAGACAAAAAGATTGAACTGAACAAGTTTAATTGAATACTTTTTCATCTTTAACAATCAATGAAATAATCAAATTAAAAACAATGGAGAAATATGAATTAAATCTTTAAATCTGTTGATTATGTATATAGAAACTATATACTTTACATTTATTGCTAAATATTTAAGTAGTTTGAGAGTGCTGTGGTGTTCTTTTGGTGCGATTTTGATGATTGTTTTAATAATAAGCTAAAATATTGTGGGCTGACGGCTTTAACAGAAGCATAAACCATTGATTACATCACAACAGGTCTGTCTTTTAAAGTTTATAAAGTTTATAAATCATTAAAAATCAGTTCTTATGTGGAGAAAATATATAGGATTTTTTATTTTTACTTCCAGGAAAGTACTGTTGCACTGTATTGCAATTAACCAGTAACTTTATTTGCATTTTAATATATATAAAAGAGTTTTTGTTTAAAAATATACATTTATATATATACATATATTAGGGCAGTTTAACACATTAATTTAATTAATTAGTTAGTTATGAAAAAATAACGCAATTAAAATATTTTAATGCACTAAAGCCCCTGTATATCTCATATTTATATCACATGATAAGCAATATCACACGAGTGCTGATTTTGTCCCAAATATCACGAGTTTACATGTGATTTTATACAACAGTTCAGTAAATAACAAGTAGATATTGTGTTATAATTTAAACACAATATTAAGTGTTTTTTGCTGAGTCCTTTACCTGTAAAGCCATAGCAGAATTGTTGAGCATTTCTGAATGAATCAGCCATTTGAACGAATCGAATGAATGAATGAATGAATGAATGACTCAAACACATTTACTGCCACCTGCTGGCAGATTTAGTTTAGTATTTAGAGTATCATTTCATTAAAAAAATATATAATAATAATAATTGTTTTTTTAAACAAATGTTTAATGGACCGACAGCCCTAATTTCTTGATTTTATTTATTTACATATATATCGATTGATTGGTAGGTTGGTTGGTTGGTTGATTGATTGGTTGGTTGGTTCATTGATTGGTTGGTTGGTTGGTTGGTTGGTTCATTGATTGGTTGGTTGGTTGGTTGGTTGGTTGGTTGGTTGGTTGATTGATTGGTTGGTTGGTTGGTTCATTGATTGGTTGGTTGGTTGGTTGGTTCATTGATTGGTTGGTTGGTTGGTTCATTGATTGGTTGGTTGGTTCATTGATTGGTTGGTTGGTTGGTTGGTTGATTTGTTGATTGGTTGATTGATTGGTTTATTGGTTGATTGGTTGATTGATTAGTTGGTTGGTTGGTTGGTTGATTGATTGGTTGGTTGGTTGGTTCATTGATTGGTTGGTTGGTTGGTTGGTTGGTTGGTTGATTGATTGGTTGGTTGGTTGGTTCATTGATTGGTTGGTTGGTTGGTTGGTTCATTGATTGGTTGGTTGGTTGGTTCATTGATTGGTTGGTTGGTTGGTTCATTGATTGGTTGGTTGGTTGGTTGGTTGGTTGATTGATTGGTTGGTTGGTTGGTTCATTGATTGGTTGGTTGGTTGGTTGGTTGGTTCATTGATTGGTTGGTTGGTTGGTTGATTGATTGGTTGATTTGTTGATTGGTTGGTTGATTGATTGGTTGATTGGTTGGTTGGTTGGTTGGTTGGTTGATTGGTTGGTTGGTTGGTTGGTTGGTTGATTGGTTGATTTGTTGATTGGTTGTTTGTTGGGTTGATTGTTTGGTTGATTGGTTTGTTGATTGGTTGGTTGGTTGGTTGATTTGGTTGATTGGTTGATTGGTTGGTTGGTTGGTTGATTTGATTGATTGATTGGTTGATTGATTGGTTGATTTGTTGATTGATTGGTTGATTTGTTGATTTGTTGATTGGTTGGTTGATTGGTTGGTTGATTGGTTGGTTGGTTGGTTGGTTGGTTGATTGATTGGTTGGTTGGTTGATTGGTTGGTTGGTTGATTGATTGGTTGGCCAGTCATTTTCAGATGTAGCAAATATGCTGGATGCTGCCAAAAGTTATTTCATCACTGCTCACATTTTAACTCGCACTGTTTCTTGTCTGTGTTTTCATAGCACCCGTCTCAGCCGCTGCCAGCACAGAATGGAAACTCTCCGAGCGGGACGGTGGTATAGCCCAAGCCTCATTCCCAGAGCCGATTCTTGCGACTGCATCTGGAGCCGGTCCATCACAGCGTCACCATTCACCCGTCCACTGAATCCCCACCAAACACACGCTTGAGTTGCACATGAACGTAAACACACCCCGGGACCATGATGCACCGCTGCAACGCACCACGGCTCTCTCCTGCAGACAGACTGCGAGACTCTTCTGCTGGCTTCTTCTCTAGCCGCATTCACTGCAAAAGCCACGGCCAATTTACTTCCTATTTATTTATTTGATCATTGAGACTTATATTGTACATATTCAGACTACTCTATAACGGCAGAGACATGTATTGAAATAATGAACTCAAATAATTAATATATGAAGATCCTATATTGTACATAGTGACAGATGCATTGAATGTGGATTGATGAGTTCTTGTTCTAGTGTGCTAGTGCTTCATAAGAGGCGATCTGGCTGAGAAAGTGCATCCTTTGCTTTTGCATCGGGCCTGAACTGAGAGTTACGTGCATTTGTTCGACCGCTAGACTCGAGTTTTCTGCTTCATAGATTACTAGAGAGGTGAGGTTAGTGTCGTCTAGAAATGGTGTCAAATAGTAGGCAGGGTATATGAACCGTGAAAGTGAGATTTTATATATTTATTAAGTCTTTGCTAAGCAAACAACATCACCGCTGAATGAAAACGGACGTTTGTGCCATTCTCACGTGACTGTTTAGAGCTAGTCCAAACTAGAAGCGGATCTCTTAAAATTTGCCTTGTTGAACGCAAGACTGTGGAAGCCCGTTTCTGCCACGGAATAAAAAATTAAAATTATTGCAACTTTTTATCTCACAATTAAGACTATTTTCTCACCATTATGTGAAAAATTCAATATATAAACTCCAAAAAACTGAATTTTGACGTATAAACAAATATTCTGTGGAGGAAACAAAAAACAGAATTGTAAATCGTGATTAAAAAAAGTCAGAATTGCGAGATATAAACTCAGAATTCCCGAAAAAAGTAAAAGTTGCGAGAGAAAAAACTCAGAATTCCGGAAAAAAGTCAAAGTTGCGAGATATAAACTCAGAATTCCCGAAAAAAGTCAAAGTTGCGAGATATAAACTCAGAATTCCCGAAAAAAGTAAAAGTTGCGAGATATAAACTCAGAATTACTGAAAAAGTAAAAGTTGCGAGAGAAAAAACTCTGAATTCCCAAAAAAAGTCAAAGTTGCGAGATATAAATTCAGAATTCCCGAAAAAAGTTAGAATTCCGAAAAAAAAGTCAAAGTTGCAAAATATAAACTCAGAATTACTGAAAAAGTCAAAGTTGCGAGATATAAACTCAGAATTCCGGAAAAAAGTTAGAATTCCGAAAAAAGTCAAAGTTGCAAAATATAAACTTAGAATTGCAAAAAAAAGTCAAAGTTGCGAGAAATAAACTCAGAATTCTGGAGAAAAGTTAGAATTCTGAAAAAAAAGTCAAAGTTGCGAGAGAAAAAACTCAGAATTCCGGAAAAAAGTAAAAGTTGCGAGATATAAACTCAGAATTCCGGAAAAAAGTCAAAGTTGCGAGAGAAAAAACTCAGAATTCCCGAAAAAAGTAAAAGTTGCGAGATATAAACTCAGAATTCCGGAAAAAAGTCAAAGTTGCGAGAGAAAAAACTCAGAATTCCCGAAAAAAGTAAAAGTTGCGAGAGAAAAAACTCAGAATTCCGGAAAAAAGTAAAAGTTGCGAGAGAAAAAACTCAGAATTCCCGAAAAAAGTAAAAGTTGCGAGATATAAACTCAGAATTCCGGAAAAAAGTCAAAGTTGCGAGAGAAAAAACTCAGAATTCCCGAAAAAAGTAAAAGTTGCGAGAGAAAAAACTCAGAATTCCCGAAAAAAGTCAAAGTTGCGAGATATAAACTCAGAATTCCGGAAAAAAGTTAGAATTGCAAAAAAATGTAAAAGTTGCGAGATATAAACTTAGAATTAAGGAAAAAAAGTAAAAGTTGCGAGAAATAAAATATATAAATATATATATAAACTTAGAATTCTGAAAAAAGTCAAAGTTGTGATATAAACTCAGAATTCCGAGAAAAAAGTCAGAGTTGCAAGATATAAAATCAGAATTATGAAAAAAAGTTAAAAACTTCAACATGTAACCTCAGGATTACAAAAAAAGTAAATTCTGAAGAAAATTTCGCAATAACCTTTTTTTTTTTCATTATTATTCTGTGATGAAAATAAGCTTCCATACCAGTTGGATGTAATGAAGGGAGAAACTTCTGTCGTTTGAGCAACACATGTAACTATTGTAGCATGGAGTAGGCGCTATTCCTTACACCTGCTATGCCTCTTGCTAAATTTTGCACATTTACAGGTTGATATTAGCTCGCTGGAGAGACCATCTTCAAGGGTCGGGGTCACCGAGAGCCAATGTGAAGTGTATTTTTAGGGTTTTGTCATGCAGACTTCTCAAAAGGACAATGTCGTATCATTTCTAGTGACGTCAGTCAATCA
>CM041814.1:1099659-1122159 GCA_023376895.1 Aspiorhynchus laticeps
GTGTCACTGTGTGTGTGTGTGTGTGTGTCACTGTGTGTGTGTGTGTTGTACAGCAAAGCCCCTGCTGAGGTTTGTTCTGGGTCAGAGTATGGATCCTCGTCTGGGCATCGTTGACATCAAGCACTTCGTCATGGTCAGGATTGGATTCATCGGCTGGGTGAGTGTGTGGAGATGGTTATTCTGAGTTTATCAAATGAACGGCGATTGATGTGTGTGTGTGTGTGTGTGTGTGTGTGTGTTGGTCCTGCAGGCCATGATGGATCTGAATTATCTCCTGACTGCTGTAGAGATGAAGAACTGGTCTCTCTCTCTGCTGCTCGTCGTGGTCTTCCAGCTCATTTACATACTGGACTTCCTCATCGATGAGGTCAGCAGGTCAAACGGGTTTATATCAGGTTATTATGGGTCAATGCTTCGTCAGGTGTCCAGTCACATGACCTCGTGTTTTGTTGTGCATCCAGGAATGTATTCGGTAGTTAGGTGAGCATGTACATATTTAAGATTTGAAAAAAGAAATGAAAAAAAAATTGAATTTTATTTTTTTTAAAATGAGAAAAAAAAGACAAAAATTGAGAGAGAGAAAAAAATGACAAAAATTGAGAGAGAGAAAAAAATGACAAAAATTGAGAGAGAAAAAAAAGACAAAAATTGAGAGAGAAAAAAAAGACAAAAATTGAGAGAGAGAAAAAAAAGACAAAAATTGAGAGAGAGAAAAAAATGACAAAAATTGAGAGAGAGAAAAAAATGACAAAAATTGAGAGAGAGAAAAAAATGACAAAAATTGAGAGAGAGAAAAAAATGACAAAAATTGAGAGAGAGAAAAAATGACAAAAATTGAGAGAGAAAAAAAAGACAAAAATTGAGAGAGAGAAAAAAATGACAAAAATTGAGAGAGAGAAAAAAAAGACAAAAATTGAGAGAGAAAAAAAAATGACAAAAATTGAGAGAGAGAAAAAAATGACAAAAATTGAGAGAGAGAAAAAAAAGACAAAAATTGAGAGAGAGAAAAAAATGACAAAAATTGAGAGAGAGAAAAAATTGAAAAAAAAAAAAAAAAAAATCGACGCATGTCTTGTCATTTCCATCCATGTATTTTGTTTCGCGGTATCCCAGAATTTGCATAACACTATATTGATGTAAACAAAGCTGTTGTTTGTATTTCTGCCGTCTGTATAACGTGTGGACAGGGCTCTGTGCTGACGACCAAAGAGTTCACACACGAGCCGATCGGGTTCATCATGATTCTGGGCGAGTTCATCTGGATCCCGTTCTTCTCCAGTCTACCTGTTTACTTCCTGCTTCAGAGGCCCAATCACATCCACGTCCTGCCTGCCGTCCTCATCTGTGTGCTCTTCGGTGAGAACACCTCCATCAATCAGTCTTCAGACCTAAATATAATCTTCCTCATTACTTTAGTCTTGACTTCCAGTACAAACATCTAACTTTATTAACCCTTTAAGACCCTGCGGCCTCATATGAGGATATTATATTTTAGTTACAAGCCACAGGTTTAATCTGTAATCAGAGCACATTCAGAGATATTAAACGTTTGGGTGTTTCATCATAACCACTCTCTCACATTAGTCTTCAGATATGTCTGAAATTAATTTAATTATTTATTTTTTTTTATCAACATTTTTTTTTTTTCACACATAACACAATTTAATGACACTCTTAAGGAAATATGAAAATATTTTGTAATTAGCATTTAAATCTAATTTTTAAACTGTGTGTCATAAATCAACATCTCGGGAAAATTGAGGTTTCAAATCAAAATATGATTTTCTGATATGAAACGGGACTCATATGAGGTCACCGGGACTAAAAGCATGTTTATTACGCATTTTGGGAGACACAACAAATTAATAGGGAAAGAAATTATATTTAATATTCTATGATTATTATGAAAATCGTGTTAATTATTACTCCAACTTCTTTTTTCATGACGTTGCCCCAAAACACATTAATATGCAAATTAGATTTAGTTTATTGATATATAATGAGAAAACACGTTAATGCCATTTTGCACGCATTTTGCAGAAATAAAAATTATATATTAAATCATTCTGTTGAGAATCATTTTTATACAAAGTTTGGTAAAAAAAAAAAAAACTAAAAATGTATTGTTGCTTTAAAAAATTACTAGTTTGTTAATGTTAATTCATGTCTTTTTATTTTTATTTTTTTAAGTAATTGAGTCCCGATGTGCTCTAACGAGGACATCGCATAACTTATGAATGAAATATCATTATTTTTTTTATTTTAATATTTTTTTAATGCTCTAAAGACATGAAAAATTAATAAAACATTTTTCTCGGGTCTCAGGAGGTTAAATCAAGATACAAATTATTATTATTATTATTATTTTATTAATTAATAGCTCATATCACCGTACTTACCCAGTGGATTGATTATATAAAGAATGGCTGAAGTTGTTATGTTTAAATACACAAATGAGGCGTTGTCTAATTAAATATGCACTAATTTACATACACAGATCTGAACCAAAGGCAAATTGACCAATGCATAAAAAAATAGTGCTGTTAAATGATTAATTGCATCCAAAATAAGTTTTTGTTTGCATAATATATATGTGTGTGCTGTGTATATTTATTATGTATATATAAACACACACATATTTTGAAAATATTTCCATGCATATATTTATATTCTTATATTTTATGTTATATATAAATATATTTAACATATAAACATAACATTTTTGATGAATATATACATGCATGTGTGTGTATTTATATATGCATAATAAATATACACAGCACACATATATATATTATGCAAACTAAAACTGTTAATCACTATTAATTGTTTGACAGCACTAAAAAACAATGTTTTTGTTTGTAGCGTCTCACTTTAAGTATTGTTTTCTGATCAAAATGAAGTGAGTTTATGCTTAAAACAAGAATAAATTGTGCTCAGAAAAACACACGTGACTCAAGAGTATGTCTCGGACTCGTTTGGCAGATGTTTGTTCGTGTTTTAAGCACAAACTCGCTTCATTTTGATCAATTTTAGACTTACTATGTCATTTTGCATCTCAAGTGAATGCATGCTGATAAAACACATGTATAGCCTGTAAGTCGCTTTGGATAAAAGCGTCTGCTAAATGCATAAATGTATTTTGATGTACAAATGTTTGATATCTGTACTGGAAAACAAGTGTAAGTAATGCAGCTCTGAGAACGCCTCGTTGTTTAACGCAGTGCATGAAGACGAGCTGATCGATGTCACACATCTAGAGATTGTTTGTTTATTCACAGCTGCTGGATTCCTGATTTATTACCTGTCCAACGAGCAGAAAGATGGTTTCCGCAGAAACCCCAGCGATCCGGCCTACGCTCGTACGTGATGCTCTTCATACTCTTGTATTTCTTCCGCTGTATATTAACAGTTTTAACACGTTTAATCCCAGATTTTTCCTAGACATGTGTAAAGTGCAGTGTTGGGCACGTTACTTTAAAAAAGTAATTAGTTATAGTTACTAGTTACTTCTCACAAATAGTAACTGAGTTACATCATTATAAAAGTAACTAATTACCAGTGAAAGTAACTATTGCGTTACTTTTTTTATGTTCAAATGTCAAATAACTTGGATGCCCCAATATTAAATATGTTAAATGAATGAAATGGACACTAAATAGAAAAAAATATTATTATAAAACATTGTAGCTACATTAATCTACAGTTACACTATTTATCTACTGACACTTAGCATCAGTTAGTCAAGCATTAAAATATGATATTATGATAATTTAGCATTATATGATGATATAACTTTAGTAATTAGAATAACCAAGTATGAATGCATATGTCATGTTGACTGAACTTAGGACTGGTGCTTAAGATATTGTTTGTCATTTAGTGTTTCTATAAAAAAAAAGGGGGAAAAAATTGATAAGATAACAAAACTACTACAAATTATACCACTAATAACAATATAAAACGCACTAAGGATTAATGAGCTGCTGGGTTCATGAATATTAATCAGGTTGTATGCGTTCGCTCGAATTGATTCGCTGAAATCAAAACAGGGAGGATGATAGGTGAGAGCCAGCCAATGAGATTGTAGTTTGCGCATTAGCTCCGCCCACTAACAGAGAACCTGGCAGTTCTTATTTTGACAGGAAAATACATCAAAGAATATCGTTTACATTTAGTGCGTCAATTCTGCATGTTATGAAAGACTCTCTCGCTCTGTATCTGTGTGTGTGTGTGTGTGTGAGTGTGTGTGTGTGTGTGAGAGTGTGTGTGTGTGTGTGTGTGTGTGTGTGTGTGTGTGAGTGTGAGTGTGTGTGTGTGTGTGTGTGTGTGTGTGTGTGTGTGTGTGTGTGAGTGTGAGTGTGTGTGTGTGTGTGTGTGTGTGTGTGTTTGAGTGTGTGTGTGTGTGTGTGTGAGTGTGTGTGTGTGTGTGTGCGTGTGTGTGTGTGTGTGTGTGTGTGTGTGAGTGTGTGTGTGAGAGTGTGTGTGTGTGTGTGTGTGTGTGTGTGTGTGTGTGTGTGTGTGAGAGTGTGTGTGTGTGTGTGTGTGTGTGTGTGTGTGTGTGTGTGTGTGTGTGTGTGAGTGAGTGTGTGTGTGTGAGTGTGTGTGTGTGTGTGTGTGTGTGTGTGTGTGTGTGTGTGTGTGTGTGTGTGTGTGTGAGAGAGTGTGTGTGTGTGTGTGTGTGTGTGTGTGTGTGTGTGTGTGTGTGTGTGCGCTTCACACTAGAGTTTACGGTACGTCAAATACAGCTACACTGCATCCATTCAGATGAACTGAAAAATAGAATTTGAATAATATTATAATAAATTATAGTAACGCGGAATTTTATTGTCAGTAACGGTAACGGCGTTGTAACGGGGAAACAGTAATTTGTTTGATTACTCGTTACTGAAAACAATAACGCCGTTAGTAACACCGTTTATTTATAACGCAGTTATTCCCATCACTGGTAAAGTGTCACAAACTATACTGAGCTAGACAATGACATCTCTGAATTCAATAATGAAATGCCTTTAACTGAAAATTGAGTGTTTAATCTTATTATTATACATTACTGACACTCTATCCTCCAACTTGATACTGTTAAGTGCTTTGACACAATCTGTATTGTTAAAAGCGCTATATAAATAAAGCTGACTTGACTTGACAAGCAACCCTTTGAAATAATCAATAATTTTTTTGGGGGAAAAGTGTGGATAATGTGTGTACTGAAATAACATATTTCTACAGTCATAAAATTGTTATATATCTCAGCCCAGCTATTTTTAACTGTTTGATCACCTTATACAACATTGATATGAACACAAAAATTAAACCATCACCGCATTTCAAAATTGTTAATTTTTGTAAAATATAACATCACATTTGTATATTAATGCAACGTATTACAACATCATTATTGTCGTTTTTTATGACATTTCAATTTTTAATTCAGTGCAACATTTTAGTGTAAATTTCACTAACAACTGCATCTGGATTTATATTATATTCCTAAACTCACTGCGGTCATGTTTACTCACTCTATGACCACACTCGACAAAATTTAATATATGTGAATTCATATATTAATACTAGACACCTTAAAGATAACGTGTACCAAAAATCGTGTACCTTTTGTTTTGAAGCTTTGATGCAGTTATCATCATCATCTCAATATTCTGCTCTGGTCATGTGACACAATCTGCACATATTTCATTGAGACCTTTATTTTTTCCATATGCACTAAAACACCAGTCAGTAAGTTTTTACAGCTTTATAAATGAAAACCTAGTGCTGTCAAAATGATCATGCTGTGCGATGTGCATCGTGCTCAGTTAAGTCATGAAGGCGATTAAAGCCGCCTCAAAACTATATATGAGTCACATGTCTCTGAAATGGTTTTCAAACCTGTCCTGGAGCTGTTCTCTCTCATCTAACACACCTGATTCAACTCGTCAGCTCATTAGAAGAGACTGAAATGAGTCAGAAAAGATAAATATGACTCTTCTCTTAAAGAGACAGCACCCTAAATAACCTCATAACCAGCTGCTGTGATGTCTATTCATCAAGAGCAAAAGAAACAGAGCAAATCAATCACTTTTATACCCTTAAGGATTCATCTAGATTTAATTTATTATTTCATAACTTTGTGTATATGTCGTACTTGCTGAAGAGCACATGTAGCTAAATATGACTTTTGTTATAATGGGTTTATGTGAAGATTGTTTAAAGTTCACCTAAATTAGAAGTTATGTTATTAAAGTCTAATAAATAGTAATACACTATAATGTTGAATGGCAAGTCAATGGTTAAATATTAGGCATCAGAAGTATTAGAGACACAGTTCTTCTGGATTTAGTTGATGTGACTCCAGACAGACTGATGATGATCAGATCAGACTAATATCTCACTGGATTATTATAATTAATGTCTAAATGAGTGTTTCTACTGACACACTACAGCAAAAGATATCTTTAGCTGCTGGAGATGCTAGTGTTCAGTACATGTGATGATCTCCGTCTCTCTCAAAGGTCTGAAGACGATCCTCAGCCCGGCTGGAAGCAGTCTGCTGGTGTCTGGATGGTTCGGATGGGTCCGACACCCTAATTACTCAGGAGACGTTCTGATGATGTTTGCCTGGTGTCTGCCGTGTGGTACGTTAAAGAGCAGAACGCGTTCAGATCAGCTGTGAAGTGTCACCGGTGGCCCACAGCTATTACGTAGTTTATTGCCTTTTTACTCTATCGAACATTTTAGTGATCAGCCTAAATTAGATATCATTTGAAAGCTTCTGTGAAAACCATTTTGGAATCGGACATTGCGTTACCATGGAAACGGTGCTTTCAAATCTTTTGCTGGTCTCCTCCCCCTAAGTGGGCGGAGTCAAGTGTCATATTACAAAATGTATTTTGTATTGACAGAGAAATTTTGACATTTGTGACCCTGGAGCACTAAACCAGTCATAAGGGTCAGTTTTGTGAAATTGAGATTTATGCATCATCTGAAAGCTGAATAAATAGCTTTCCATTGATGTATGGTTTGTTATGATAGGACAATATTTGAAAATCTGGAATCTGAGGGTGCAAAAAAATCTAAATATTGAGAAAATCACCTTTAAAGTTGTTCAAATGAAGTTCTTAGCAATGCATATTACTAATCAAAAATTAAGTTTTGATATATTTACGGTAGGAAATTTACAATCTTCATGGAACATGATCTTAATATCCTAATGATTTTTGGCATAAAAGAAAAATGGATAATTTTGACCCATACAATGTATTGTTGTCTATTGCTACAAATATCCCTGTGTTACTTATGACTGCTTTTGTGCTCCAGGGACACAGATATGAAATAAAAATGTCAATGGAGTTTGGGTGTCACCTGGTGGCTGTTTGTGGTATAACACCCTAAATAAAATCAATTTTCTTTATATCAACTTTACTTATTTAGACACAAGGCTTTAATTTAATAGCAATTATAGAGTAAAACCTGTTATGAAAAATATTTATATAAAATAAAACTACAGTGCATTTTCTTCTAAGCACATTTTTGATACTTTGTAATGTTTCAATAATCTGCTGATGGTGGTCTTAGCTTCTTAGATCTGTATTCCAAAGCATTCATTAATTATAATAATGTAATTTTGGATAGTGCACGTTCATGATGTGGTTATGAAGGTTTAGTGAGCAGTGCATGGGTAATTTAGTTGCATTGCATGAGTGATTTAGTTGGATTGCATGGGTAATTTAGTTGCATTGCATGAGTGATTTAGTTGCATTGCATGAGTGATTTAGTTGCATTGCATGAGTGATTTAGTTGCATTGCATGGGTAATTTAGTTGGATTGCATGAGTGATTTAGTTGCATTGCATGAGTGATTTAGTTGCATTGCATGAGTGATTTAGTTGCATTGCATGAGTGATTTAGTTGCATTGCATGAGTGATTTAGTTGCATTGCATGAGTGATTTAGTTGCATTGCATGGGTAATTTAGTTGGATTGCATGAGTGATTTAGTTGCATTGCATGAGTGATTTAGTTGCATTGCATGAGTGATTTAGTTGGATTGCATGAGTGATTTAGTTGCATTGCATGAGTGATTTAGTTGCATTGCATGAGTGATTTAGTTGCATTGCATGAGTGATTTAGTTGCATTGCATGAGTGATTTAGTTGCATTGCATGAGTGATTTAGTTGCATTGCATGAGTGATTTAGTTGCATTGCATGAGTGATTTAGTTGCATTGCATGAGTAATTTAGTTGCATTGCATGAGTGATTTAGTTGCATTGCATGAGTGATTTAGTTGCATTGCATGAGTAATTTAGTTGCATTGCATGAGTGATTTAGTTGCATTGCATGAGTGATTGAGGTGTTTTGTGTCTCATGCAGGGTTCTCCAGTGTTTTGCCGTTCTTTCCTGCACTGCAGTGCTTTCAGTTACTGAGACAACGAGCCAATGAGATCGAAGAGTCCTGTCTGAAGAAGCACGGAGACGCCTGGAGAGAATACTGCCGTCGAGTGCCATATAAACTCCTGCCTTACGTGTACTGAACATCTCTGACCTGCTTCACATAAACTCTTGTGTTGAGTTATTATTAGCTGTGTGCGTCCTATGATTTCAGACCCAAACATCTAAAGGCTATTCAATTCATTAAAGAACTACTATTTAGTTTTGTTGGTATAAATGAATGTATTTAGGTTGATTATATGTGTCCCTGGAGCACAAAAGCAGTCATAAGTAACACAGGTATATTTGTAGCAATAGCCAACAATACATTGTATGAGTCAAAATTATCATTTTTCTTTTTATGCCAAAAATCATTAGGATATTAAGATCATGTTCCATGAAGATATTTCCTTCCGTAAATATATCAAAACTTAATTTTTGATTAGTAATATGCATTGCTAAGAACTTCATTTGAACAACTTTAAAGGTGATTTTCTCAATATTTAGATTTTTTTGCACCCTCAGATTCCAGATTTTCAAATATTGTCCTATCATAACAAACCATACATCAATGGAAAGATTATTTATTCAGCTTTCAGATGATGTAGAAATCTCAATTTCGAAAAATTGATCCTTATGACTGGTTTTGTGCTCCAGGGTCACAAATAATATTGTATTATTATTAACATGCAATAGTAATATTAAATAATATCAACCAGTTAACAAAAATGTTAAAAATTTTTCTGAAAAAGTTAAAATTGTGAGATATAAACTCAGAATTCTGAAAGAAAGTAAAAAATGTCAACATTTAACATCAGGATTACAAAAAACGTCATTTCTGAGAAAAACAAAGTTGCACATTTTTCACATTTAATAAAAAAAAAAAAAAAAAGTTGCACATTTTTCACATTTAATAATAAAAAAAAAAAAAAGTTGCACATTTTTCACATTTAATAAAAAAAAAAAAAAAAAGTTGCACATTTTTCACATTTAATAAAAAAATTTACAAAAAGTTGCACATTTTTCACATTTAATAAAAAAAAAAAAAAAGTTGCACATTTTTCACATTTAATAATAATAAAAAAAAAGTTGCACATTTTTCACATTTAATAAAAAAATTTACAAAAAGTTGCACATTTTTCACATTTAATAAAAAAAAAAGAAAAGTTGCACATTTTTCACATTTAAAAAAAAAAAAAAAAAGTTGCACATTTTTCACATTTAATAATAATAAAAAAAAGTTGCACATTTTTCACATTTAATTTACAAAAAAGTGTTTGAAAATATTACAGGGTGGATCCAGAAACAAAACAAGAACCTGATAGCGCATTAATTTATATTTATAGCAGGTGTCAAAATAATAATAATGTACAATGTACTTATTTATGTCGTACTGCATAAAACATGCTGAAACGGTGTAATTATAGATGTAACTACAGAAATATAATTACTTATTATTATTAATACAGAAATCAGACATGAAAAAACACTAGTAATTTATAGTAAATATAGTGTTTTTGAAGCATACTGTAGTAAAGTACTTGAATTAATGTGTTGTGGTAATACTACAGTAGCTGTGGTAATATAACAACTATAGTAATATTACCCAAGTTTAGTACAACTATATTATACTACAATACACTACAGTTTACTGTAGTAAAACTAAAGTATACTACAGTATTTATTACAGTTGATCAGTTCACTATACTGTAGCATTCATTAAAGTGTTGTAAATACTGTAATATAGCCTAGTAGGGTTCAAAAACACTACTGTATTTACTATAGTATTTGTGGAATAGACAATTTTTTAATGATGTACCGTTTGGCTTCTTTAATATACAAAAAGATCAAATTAATGAATATTTTATTATTAACCTATAGGCTATTACTTACTTCGCATTAAATTCATCTTTATTTATTGATTTTATACAAGAGGCTCAACAGTATATCCAAACTATTTCAAGAATCTTAAAAGCTTTTAATATAGTTATTTCATCTTTTTAATTTATTTTCTTAAAGCTTTCGTTTTGTATTATTTATTTATAATATTTATGCTTTGCATGTAATGTCACCTCTTTGTACGTAATGTTGATATTTTCTGTATTTATCTCTTTGGTACCTTGGCATAAAAAAAATAAAATAAAAATAAATAAATAAATAAATAAACAAGTCGGCTAATCGGAGCCGCGGTGCATGATGGGAGATTATCAGCCATTTCGCCTCAAACTCTCTTCAAGCAGCTAAAACGCGCCGCAGCGGAATAAAACCCCAGAAACCGGCGACAGGTGAGTCCACACCGGCACACGCTTCACCCGGGCTCGGTTAACGGTAACGGGACTCGGTCACTTTAAGCTCGGTGATTATGAATAGGAGTATCGTGAGCTGAAGTCGCTTTTAAAGCGTCTCGCGCTGAGAAGACAAAAGCGCGTCTCTTTCGCTTTCCTTCGATGAAATAAACTCATTCCCGCGCTTTCGCTCGCTGTACTTCCCTCACATAGTTGCTTAAACTGTGCGCTACCGCTGTACGTCGTTAAACGTGATCGGTATCGCTGTAATACGTTAGAAATCGTGTCGTTTGCGCTTCAAACTGCTATTTTATCTCTTCTCTCAGATTTCAAGCAGCCATTATGTCATCAGCCCGGGGGCGGAGCTTCACTGGCACACTGAGCGCTGATAGGCGCGGCTTGACTGAAGCCACGCCCCACATGTATTGATTGACTGGTCACATGTAAACAAAAACAAAAGTTATTATAATTAATCTATTCATGATTTTAGCTCTTCTGAATGAGAACAGCGATTATATTTTCAAATACAAGACTTACATTGAAACTCTTTTAGAAATGCAATTATTTTACCCCATACTTATACATTTATGTAACGATTGTTTATTTTATCATTATTCACTATTAGCAGACCGCTGATATATCGTTAAAATCATTATATTGCATTTTTACTCTTTAAATTTTATCTAAAGTTCAGATATAAACTTATTTAAAAAGTGCAATACTGCAATAACTCATCTGATTTTGCTTGTCAAATAGTATAATATACCATGAATTGTATGTTTATGATGTAAATATCACATATTTACTGTTTAAACGTTTGCACTTTTATGATTGTGTCAGTACGACTTTAAATTATTAGATGTTCAAATAATACACTTTAAATAATTACATTTGATTAAAATAAATCAAATTAATTAATTAAAAATTAATTTAAATAAATAATACAAAATCATTGAAATACTTTATTAGGCTGAAATAAATGTAATAAAATAAATAACATTAATTTGTTTGGACTAATCTTGAATAATATTAGTTTGAATAATAAATAAATAAAATTGAATAATGAATAAATAAATAAATAAAACATTTAAACTAAATTATTAAAATAAATATGTATTTATTTATATAAATAGTACATCTAACAACAGTACTGTAATGAGTAGAAAAAAACACAATGTAACAAAAACAAATATGAACAATAATAGAAAAATAATAATAGAAAATAAATATTACCAATAATACATTATAGATATTTTTATGTAACGTTTTCACAGTATTAATTGAGACTTCAGACATGAAAATATTTAGAAGCTTTTAACATTTTTAGGATGAGGCCCCTTATATATATTTGGGGGTCCGTTAGTGACCCTGGAGCACAAAAGCAGTCATCAGTAACACAGGTATATTTGTAGCAATAGACAACAATACATTGTATGAGTCAAAATTATACATTTTTCTTTTATGCCAAAAATCATTAGGATATTAAGATCATGTTACATGAAGATATTTAGTAAATTTCCTACCGTAAATATATCAAAACTTAATTTTTGATTAGTAATATGCATTGCTAAGAACTTCATTTGAACAACTTTAAAGGTGATTTTCTCAATATTTAGATTTTTTTGCACCCTCAGATTCCAGATTTACAAATATTGTCCTATCATAACAAACCATACATCAATGGAAAGCTATTTATTCAGCTTTCAGATGATGCATAAATCTCAATTTCACAAAATTTACCCTTATGACTGGTTTTGTGCTCCAGGGTCACATATAAGTGTGTAATATAGTGTGTGTTGTTGGAGGTGATCGTGTGTGTAATATAGTGTGTGTTGTGTTGGAGGTGATCGTGTGTGTTGTGTTGGAGGTGATCGTGTGTGTAATATAGTGTGTGTTGTGTTGGAGGTGATCGTGTGTGTAATATAGTGTGTGTTGTGTTGGAGGTGATCGTGTGTGTAATATAGTGTGTGTTGTGTTGGAGGTGATCGTGTGTGTAATATAGTGTGTGTTGTGTTGGAGGTGTTCGTGTGTGTAATATAGTGTGTGTTGTGTTGGAGGTGATCGTGTGTGTAATATAGTGTGTGTTGTGTTGGAGGTGATCGTGTGTGTAATATAGTGTGTGTTGTGTTGGAGGTGATCGTGTGTGTTGTGTTGGAGGTGATCGTGTGTGTAATATAGTGTGTGTTGTGTTGGAGGTGATCGTGTGTGTAATATAGTGTGTGTTGTTGGAGGTGATCGTGTGTGTAATATAGTGTGTGTGTTGTTGGAGGTGATCGTGTGTGTAATATAGTGTGTGTTGTGTTGGAGGTGATCGTGTGTGTAATATAGTGTGTGTTGTGTTGGAGGTGATCGTGTGTGTTGTGTTGGAGGTGATCGTGTGTGTAATATAGTGTGTGTTGTGTTGGAGGTGATCGTGTGTGTAATATAGTGTGTGTTGTGTTGGAGCTGATCGTGTGTGTAATATAGTGTGTGTTGTGTTGGAGGTGATCGTGTGTGTAATATAGTGTGTGTTGTGTTGGAGGTGATCGTGTGTGTAATATAGTGTGTGTTGTGTTGGAGGTGATCGTGTGTGTAATATAGTGTGTGTTGTGTTGGAGGTGATCGTGTGTGTGTAATATAGTGTGTGTTGTGTTGGAGGTGATCGTGTGTGTAATATAGTGTGTGTTGTGTTGGAGGTGATCGTGTGTGTAATATAGTGTGTGTTGTGTTGGAGGTGATCGTGTGTGTAATATAGTGTGTGTTGTGTTGGAGGTGATCGTGTGTGTAATATAGTGTGTGTTGTGTTGGAGGTGATCGTGTGTGTAATATAGTGTGTGTTGTGTTGGAGGTGATCGTGTGTGTAATATAGTGTGTGTTGTGTTGGAGGTGATCGTGTGTGTAATATAGTGTGTGTTGTGTTGGAGGTGATCGTGTGTGTTGTGTTGGAGGTGATCGTGTGTGTAATATAGTGTGTGTTGTGTTGGAGGTGATCGTGTGTGTAATATAGTGTGTGTTGTGTTGGAGGTGATCGTGTGTGAGAATGGCCCGTACTAAGCAGACCGCTCGTAAGTCCACCGGAGGAAAAGCTCCTCGTAAGCAGCTGGCGACTAAAGCGGCTCGTAAGAGTGCGCCCTCTACTGGAGGAGTGAAGAAGCCCCATCGCTACAGGTACGAGAGCCGCCGCGAGCGAGTCGTGTTTGTCCTGGAGCCGCGGGACGAGCGCTGACGCTCTGTGTGTGTCTGTAGACCCGGGACCGTGGCTCTGCGTGAGATCCGCCGCTACCAGAAATCCACCGAGCTGCTGATCCGGAAGCTTCCCTTCCAGCGTCTGGTGCGTGAGATCGCTCAGGACTTCAAGACCGACCTGCGCTTCCAGAGCGCCGCCATCGGAGCCCTGCAGGTCAGTGCTGATCAGGGGCATTATATACCCCCTTTCCACCAGCAGGAACCAGGTGCTAGTTCAGAGCCGGTGCTACTGCCGGTTCTTAGTTGGTTCGACTGGCGAGCCCTTTAAGAACCGATTGCTTTTCCACAGTGCCAATACAGAGCCAGGTCTTACGTCACTGAATACGTTTCATGTTTCGTTGTTCACGGTAACTCCAGCCCCTGACGCAAGCGGTTCTTCCTTCTAGCCCAGCAATGTTTTGGTGCTACTTACGAACCGCTTTTGCTGGTTCGGAGCTGGTGCTTTGGGTGTCGAAAGACAAAGAACCGGTTTGAAACTAGGCTCTGAACCAGCACTGGAACTGCCTTGGTGGAAAAGGGGTAACAGTGGACTAAAACCAATCACAAATACAGTAAAAACAGTGAAGTATTATTGTAATGTAAAACAGATGTTTTCTATGTGAATGTGTTAAACTGTAATTTATTTCTGTGATTTATTTTCCACTAAAATATTGTGCAGCACGACTGTTTTCAACATTGATAATAATCAGAAATGTTTCTTGAGCAGCATATTATTATGATTTCTGAAGATCATGTGACACTGAAGACTGCAGTAATGATGCTGAAAATACAGCTTTGATCACAGAAATAAATTACAGTTTATACACATATTCACATAGAAAACAGCTGTTTTACATTATAATAATATTTCACTGTTTTTACTGTATTTTTGATTAAATAAATGCAGCCTTGGTGAGCAGAAGAGACGTTTTTATTAAAAATGTATATTAAAAATTACAAAAACACACAACAAAATTACACAGACTGTATTGAAGAATGTAATAGTTTCTCAGTGCTACTAACTAGACTCTTCTCAGGTCATGTGACTCGTGTGTGTGTGTCTGTGTCTCTCTGTGTGTGTGTGTGTGTGTGTGTGTGTGTCTCTGTGTCTCTGTCTGTGTCTGTGTCTCTCTGTGTGTGTGTGTGTGTGTGTGTGTCTCTGTGTCTCTCTGTGTGTGTGTGTGTGTGTGTGTGTGTGTGTCTGTCTGTGTGTGTGTCTCTCTGTGTGTGTGTGTGTGTGTGTGTCTCTCTGTGTGTGTGTGTGTGTGTGTGTGTGTGTGTGTGTGTGTGTGTGTGTGTGTGTGTGTGTGTTGCAGGAGGCCAGCGAGGCGTATCTGGTGGGTCTGTTTGAGGACACTAACCTGTGTGCCATCCATGCCAAGCGTGTTACCATCATGCCCAAAGACATCCAGCTGGCACGCCGCATCCGCGGAGAACGAGCCTGAGCTCCTGTCTCTCGCTGTCAGTGTCTCTCTCTCTCTCTGTCAGTGTCTCTCTCTCTCTCTCTGTCTCTCTCAGTGTCTCTCTCTCTCTCTCTCTGTCTCTCTCAGTGTCTGTGTTGGTTTTGTACTCTCAGACGAGCTCTTGTGACGTGTCCTCGTGTGATTCCAAGCACAAGAGTTCAAGCCCTCAGGTGATTAATTAAGGACTCCAGGCACTAATCAACACTTCTGTGTCTAAACATACATCTGAGAGGACAGAAGACTGATTTTAGGTGCTAAACTCCTCACTGGAAGTGTCAGAATCATCATCAAACACTCTGTTCTTGAAGTATGTGTATTGTTTGAGTGATTTATAATGGTTTTCTTTATGTTGATGTATTTATTTTCCTGAGAAATGCACAGATTGGCAGGTGTGCGTATGATTTCAGTGATTGTTTTGTTGAATCTTGTGTTTTTGATGAGTTTATGTAGCAACAGACTGTATTTTATACCATTTGATAGATTCTTCATGAGTTAAGTAGACACTCGCTCAGGTTTTTTCTACACACTTTCATTGTTTTTATCACGAGGTGATTGCGTTTGCTTTGTTTTTGTATGTGTGTAAGTCCTAAAAAGCAAATCTTTGTACTACACGAATAGAGAATTGGACAATAAATTGGTGTTGAACTGTTATCGAGTCTGTTTTATGGAAATATTGCACCTTTAATACTGTTGTCTCAGTTAAAAATGTAATGAGTGTAATTATGTGATACTATGTAACACTGCTGGACTCTTACTCACTCAAAAGATGATTTAAAGGGATAGGTCACTTTGAAATTAAAATGTGGTATCTATCAGCTTACCCCAAGGGCATCCAAGATGTAGGTGTCTTTTTTTCTTCAGTAGATCCAATTTTGATGTTTTTAGGTCAAACCGTTCTAGTCTGTCAGTCATATAATGGCAGGTATAGGTCACTGTCTCTATAAGAGGGAAAAAGAACATGCATTCACACGGGGCGTCTGCGTCAACGCTTGACGGAGGGCGTGTCTGAAGCGTGGTGCTGACGCAACTTTTCAAGCGCCAACGGAGGCGTCAGCCAATCAGATCGCCTCATGCAAATACCCAATCCCGTTCATGCAACACCAGAGAAGTATGTGATTGGTTGTTGTAACTATGACGGCGCGTCAGCACCACGCTTCAGACACGCCCTCCGTCAAGCGTTGACGCCCCGTGTGAATGCAGCGTGAGCCAGAGCGTGCGCACACACACGTCACACACCGGATGTGTGTGTGCACTCAGATCACTTGGACATGGTTGTGTACAAGAGGTAAAAAACAATATAAATACTGTTCGTTTTCTCACACAAACCGCTCGTTTCGTGTCTTAGGCCATCAATGTGTAGTTACGATGGGGAATTGTTTAATTTGGATTTCTCTGTGCATGTTCTTTTTCCCTCTTATAGAGACAGTGACCTATACCTGCCATTATATGACTGTCAGACTAGAACGGTTTGACCTAAAAACATCAAAATTGGATCTACTGAAGAAAAAAAGACACCTATATCTTGGATGCCCTTGGGGTAAGCTGATAGATACCACATTTTAATTTCAAAGTGAACTATCGCTTTAAGTGAGATAAATGTCTGTAATAGAGGTTAATGTGGCTGTAACTGGTAAATCATGGTAAAACCGTGGTATTCAATACAGCAGGGGGCCAGAAGGGAATCAGACCGGGGTCAGACGAAGTGTTAAAAATGTACAAATAAATAAAACTAAACACAAAATTGACTAAAGTAAATAAATAATAAAAAGTGTATAATATTAGTGCTGTCAAATGATTAATCGCATACAAAATAAAAGTTTTTGTTTACATAATATATGTGTGTGTGCTGTGTATATTTATTATGTATATATAAATACACATACAGTAAATATTTTGAATTTTTTTACATATTTATATATAAATATAACATTGTTCTGAAATATATACATGCATGTGTTTGTATTTATATATACATAATAAATATATACAGCACACATATATTATGTAAACAAAAACTTTTGTTTTGTATGCGATTAATCATTTGACAGCACTAATAAATATATACATTTGATTAAAATAAAAATGGTTAAAATAAAGAAATAAAAAGTGACTTAAAATAAAATGTTTAGGTAAATAATTCTACAATTAATAAAATATTTAAATTAAATTACAATAAATAGTGTATGTTAATATAACAATTTGATTACAGTAAATAAAAATGGTTAAAATAAATAAAAAGTTATTGTGTAAAATTAGATCAAATGATTTAATATTAAAAAAGCGAATAAAATAAAATACAATTAATTAAATTATAAATATTGCCATATTAATACAATTATATAATAAAACTAAGCAAAAATGTATTAAAATAAATAAGAAATATTTGATTTAAATAAAATAAGATTACAATAAATAATTAAAATCAATTTAAATAAAATAACACTGATTAAATGAATGAATAAAATTTAAATAATTAAAATGCAGTGCTATAGTTGAATAAAACATGTATTGTAATCGAAACCAAATATTTACACGTATTTATTATATCTAAAATGTATATTTAGCGGTCTGTGGAATATAAAGGATTGAAAACCTCTTTACAGTAGCTTGTAAACACCGTGGGGCAGGAATATGGTAAAGTACCATAATATGCGCATCTCTGTACCATGGTAATATCTCACACAGTCAGGGGATCAGTGTAAAGCTCGCAGAGACGTCCAGCGCTGATAAACGCGCTTAATTCGAGTCTGTACACAGTATTGTGTGATTATTTTATCAGATAAACACGGTTTTTCTCGCATGTTGACGCGCGCTGTGGCGGAGGCTGCCGCGCGGTGCATTGTGGGAGCCGCGTTCCCGCTCCCATTGTGCGCGAGAGACGGTAAATAACACTGAAGCTCGGCTCTAAACACTCTTTAAACAACTTCCACCGAGGTAAGGCCGAGAAAACATAACTGTGTGTTATTTAATTGTTATTTTAGGCAGAAAATAACTGTGTTTTGTGTAAATTCGAGTCGGTTTGAACGGGTTTGTGTTTATATCGGTGAAATCCTGAGGCGCTTCATCCGCGAAATACAGGATATTTCACAAAACACCATAAACGCCTCCATTCCTGCTTTAAACGCCCGATATCGCATCCCTAGAGTGTTGTCTTTGTTGTCCGAGTGTAACTGGTGAGAACAGTGAAGTGATTCGCAGCGAAATTGTCGAAGTTTTATCGTTAGTTCGTCTCTTTTCTCGCTCAGTTTTCAACAAGCGCCATGATGTTCACAGATGAGGGGCGGGGCTTACGCCGAGCGTCTGCTTTGTTTCCTGTCCTCTGATTGGTCGGCTCATGAATATTATTATAAGGAGGCTGGTTTTTGAGGCATGATTGACGTGTTGAGCTTCCCGGTGTTTTCAAGCTCAAACTCGATCCTAAAGCATCTTAAATATACTCAAATATGATCCATCTACCATAAACTGTACTTTTATGACTGTTTCAGTATGACATGATTATATTAGATGTTTTGAAGCAGGGGTTTTCAAACTGGTTCGTATAAAATACAATAACAATAAAACTGATTAACTATACAAATACATCTGATTAAAATGAATAATATATAAATTAGTTAAAATATATATTTTTTTAAATAAGTAACTAATTAAAAAAATATTAAATTAGCTAATTTATTTAAATGTTGATATTAAATAAAATTATTGAAATATTAATCTCATTTATTTGTTTTAATCATTCATTTTTATTTATTTAAATCAATTTGCTTTAATCATGTATTCATTTATTTTTAATCAATTTATTTAAATCGCATTTTATTTATACAATTTACTTATTTACATAATCATATGTTGTTTTTGTTTATTTATTTAGTTATTTAAACCATTTTAATTATTTTTAACTAAGTAGGTAACTATTATACATATATTTTTTATTATTAAAATAGTACATTTGAATAAATTAATTCCAGAACAGTGAGTAGTAAAATGCAGTGATGTAATACAAATGAAATATTTAGCAAATAAAGTCTTTATAGATATTTATAAAATACATTTTTCATTGTATTATTATTTAATACATGAAAATGTATAGCTGCATTTTATATTTTAGTATGTGGTCTGCAGCAGACTAAAAGAGTACAGTGTAAAAGTCAAGTCTGCTTTATTGTCAATTCTTCCACATGTACAGTACATACATACAGAGAATTGAAATTGTGTTACTCTCAGACCCTTGCTGCATACAGTTAACATTAAACACTGACATAGACGTATAAATACAGTTTAACCATATGTACATACAAACTATACAGATATACAAATGAGGACATTGTAGAGAAATAAAAAAGAGATAGATAAAGTGGCATAAGGCACATGGCAGATAGAGTGCAAACCAGTTAAATAAAACAAAACTGTGCAGATATATGTGTAGTGCAAAAAAAGAACAGTCTTTATCAGACTGTCAGACAATGCTGGATGAGGTAGAGATCAGTCCAGTGCTGCACAAAGTGACTGGTGCGGGTCACAGTTGTAAGGGGGGGTCCTGGGAATGTGGGGAGCTGGGGGGGGGGGGTCGTAGTCAGAGTTCAGTGGTGCGTGGGGTAAGAGAGGGGAGGGGGGGCAAGGACGGGAGGGAGTTCAGCTTCCTGACAGCCTGATGGATGAAGCTGTCCTTCAGTCTGCTGGAAGAAGCTGTGTGTCGGGTGGGTGGGATCACCTGCAATGCTGAGGGCTTTGCGGGTGAGACGGGTGCTGTAGATGTCCTGGAGGGAGGGGAGAGAGACACCAACGATCTTCTCAGCTGCTCTCACTATCCATTGAAGGGACTTGCGGCAGGACGCGTTGCAGGCGCCATACCACACAGTGATACAGCTGGTCAGAATGCTCTCGATGGTGCCTCTGTAGAAGGTGCACATGATGGGGGCCGGGGCTCTGGCTCTTCTGAGTTTGTGGAGGAAGTAGAGACGCTGCTGTGCTTTCTTGGCCAGTGCTGCAGTGTTGTTAGTCCAGGAGAGGTCCTCTGTGATGATGTGCACACCCAGGAACTTGGTGCTGCTCGCTCTCTCCACGGTCGCACCGTTGATGGTCAGAGGAGCATGCTGAGTGTGCACTCTCCTGAAGTCAACGACAATCTCCTTCGTCTTCTCCACATTCAGAGAGAGATTGTTGAGAGAAATGTGTTAAGAGTGCAGTATTTTCTGTGCGTGTGTGTAATATAGTGTGTGTTGTGTTGGAGGTGATCGTGTGTGTAATATAGTGTGTGTTGTGTTGGAGGTGATCGTGTGTGTAATATAGTGTGTGTTGTGTTGGAGGTGATCGTGTGTGTAATATAGTGTGTGTTGTGTTGGAGGTGATCGTGTGTGTAATATAGTGTGTGTTGTGTTGGAGGTAATCGTGTGTGTAATATAGTGTGTGTTGTGTTGGAGATGATCGTGTGTGTAATATAGTGTGTGTTGTGTTGGAGGTGATCGTGTGTGTAATATAGTGTGTGTTGTGTTGGAGGTGATCGTGTGTGTAATATAGTGTGTGTTGTGTTGGAGGTGATCGTGTGTGTAATATAGTGTGTGTTGTGTTGGAGGTGATCGTGTGTGTAATATAGTGTGTGTTGTGTTGGAGGTAATCGTGTGTGTAATATAGTGTGTGTTGTGTTGGAGATGATCGTGTGTGTAATATAGTGTGTGTTGTGTTGGAGGTGATCGTGTGTGTAATATAGTGTGTGTTGTGTTGGAGGTGATCGTGTGTGTAATATAGTGTGTGTTGTGTTGGAGGTGATCGTGTGTGTAATATAGTGTGTGTTGTGTTGGAGGTGATCGTGTGTGTAATATAGTGTGTGTTGTGTTGGAGGTGATCGTGTGTGTAATATAGTGTGTGTTGTGTTGGAGGTGATCGTGTGTGTAATATAGTGTGTGTTGTGTTGGAGGTGATCGTGTGTGTAATATAGTGTGTGTTGTGTTGGAGGTGTTCGTGTGTGTAATATAGTGTGTGTTGTGTTGGAGGTGATCGTGTGTGTAATATAGTGTGTGTTGTGTTGGAGGTGATCGTGTGTGTAATATAGTGTGTGTTGTGTTGGAGGTGATCGTGTGTGTTGTGTTGGAGCTGATCGTGTGTGTAATATAGTGTGTGTTGTGTTGGAGCTGATCGTGTGTGTAATATAGTGTGTGTTGTGTTGGAGGTGATCGTGTGTGTAATATAGTGTGTGTTGTGTTGGAGGTGATCGTGTGTGTTGTGTTGGAGCTGATCGTGTGTGTAATATAGTGTGTGTTGTGTTGGAGCTGATCGTGTGTGTAATATAGTGTGTGTTGTGTTGGAGGTGATCGTGTGTGTAATATAGTGTGTGTTGTGTTGGAGGTGATCGTGTGTGTTGTGTTGGAGGTGATCGTGTGTGTAATATAGTGTGTGTTGTGTTGGAGGTGATCGTGTGTGTAATATAGTGTGTGTTGTGTTGGAGCTGATCGTGTGTGTAATATAGTGTGTGTTGTGTTGGAGGTGATCGTGTGTGTTGTGTTGGAGCTGATCGTGTGTGTAATATAGTGTGTGTTGTGTTGGAGCTGATCGTGTGTGTAATATAGTGTGTGTTGTGTTGGAGGTGATCGTGTGTGTAATATAGTGTGTGTTGTGTTGGAGGTGATCGTGTGTGTAATATAGTGTGTGTTGTGTTGGAGGTGATCGTGTGTGTAATATAGTGTGTGTTGTGTTGGAGGTGATCGTGTGTGTAATATAGTGTGTGTTGTGTTGGAGCTGATCGTGTGTGTAATATAGTGTGTGTTGTGTTGGAGGTGATCGTGTGTGTAATATAGTGTGTGTTGTGTTGGAGGTGATCGTGTGTGTAATATAGTGTGTGTTGTGTTGGAGGTGATCGTGTGTGTAATATAGTGTGTGCTGTGTTGGAGGTGATCGTGTGTGTAATATAGTGTGTGTTGTGTTGGAGGTGATCGTGTGTGTAATATAGTGTGTGTTGTGTTGGAGCTGATCGTGTGTGTAATATAGTGTGTGTTGTGTTGGAGGTGATCGTGTGTGTAATATAGTGTGTGTTGTGTTGGAGGTGATCGTGTGTGAGAATGGCCCGTACTAAGCAGACCGCTCGTAAGTCCACCGGAGGAAAAGCTCCTCGTAAGCAGCTGGCGACTAAAGCGGCT
>CM041814.1:1137159-1154659 GCA_023376895.1 Aspiorhynchus laticeps
GACAGAAATACAGTATGTACAGTAGAAACAGCAGAGTTTATTAATGTTGTGTCTCTCAGGCCAGTCTGGAGGAGAATCGAGATCTCATCGATGGAATCACAGGATTTGAGGACTCCGTGCGGAAATGTAAGTGATTGATGGATTACTGATATTATATTGATTATGTTTCATCATCTGCTGCTCACTGAAACCTATGGAAGACCATTTATTAATTAATTTCTTAATTTTTTTCTCACATTTCTGCATGCATGTCTTGTAATTCAGACTTTTTATCTCAAATTTGGTTGTTTTTTTGTAATTCTGATCAAGTAATTTTGACTTATTTTATCAGAATTGCTTGTTTTTTTATTAATTTTTTTGCAACTGTGTTTATATCTTACAATTCTAACTTTTTTAATCAGAATTGCTTTTTTTTTCTTCATAATTCTGCATTTATGTCTCACAGCTCTGTGTTTATATCAGAATTACACATTTTTGTCTCATAATTCTGTATTTATATTTTTGCAATTCTGACTTTTTTCCTGCAATAACGAAAACGTTGAGCTAAAAAGTTGGTTACCTTTTTATATATTTTTTTCTCCATGGCATAAAAAAACTTCCATAGAAATAAGCTTATAATATTAGATGAGATTTCCAGTCAGAAGTTATACATCTCTTTGATGTTTACATATGTAGCACAAAACCAGTCATAAGGGTCAAGATTTATGCATCATCTGAAAGCTGAATAAATAAGCTCTCCATTGATGTATGGTTTGTTATGATAGGACAATATTTGTAAATCTGGAATCTGAGGGTGCAAAAAAATCTAAATATTGAGAAAATCATCTTTAAAGTTGTTCAAATGAAGCTCTTAGCAATGCATATCACTAATCAAAAATTAAGTTTTGATATATTTACGATAAGAAATTTACTAAATATCTTCATGGAACATGATCTTAATATCCTAATGATTTTTGGCATAAAAGAAAAATGTATAATTTTGACCCATACAATGTATTGTTGTCTATTGCTACAAATATACCTGTGTTACTTATGACTGCTTCTGTGCTGCAGGGTCACATTAACATTTTTCATCATACGAGTCTCTAAACCTCTTCACATACACAGCTATAGTTTAGAGCTTTATTAATATCCTTGGGCAATTTGTTCAGACTTGTGTGGTGCTTCACATATTTAACACTTAACACATACTCAAAATACATGGGAAAGAGATTTTTTCATTAAAAATAAATTAATAGAAACTAAATTTATCACATTTTATGAGACATCTGCACTCATCACAGCCTGTGCATTTTATGAATCTCCTCTAAAGGTGCAGTGTTGTGACTTATTTCATATCTTAATGTTGGCAGTGCTGTGAAGTTGAGGTTATGATTTCTGTGTTCTGGTGTGAATGTGGTGTGTGTGTGTGTGTGTGTGTGTGTGTGTGTGTGTGTGTGTGTGTGTGTGTGTGTGTGTGTGTGTGTGTGTGTGTGTGTGTGTGTGTGTGTGTGTGTGTGTGTGTGTGTGTGTGTGTGTGTGTGTGTGTGTGTGTGTGTGTGTGTGTGTGTGTGTGTTCTCTGTGTCTCCAGTCATCTGTCATGTCGTGGGAATCACGTATCAGAACATCGAGCACAGGCTGCTGGCTGAGATGCTGGGAGATCCTCTGGGTGAGACGCCGTCCTCCACACTCACACACTCACACACACACACACACACACACACACACTCACACACACACTCACACACTCACACACACACACACACACACTCACACACACACACACACACACACACACACACACACACACACACACACACACACTCACACACACACCTGATCATGTTGATCTCACCACACACACACACACACACACACACACACACACCTGATCATGTTGATCTCACCACACACACACACACACACACACACACACACACACATTCTCACACACACACTCACACACACACCTGATCATGTTGATCTCACCACACACACACACACACACACACACACACACCTGATCATGTTGATCTCACCACACACACACACACACACAGAGACACACACACACACACACACACCTGATCATGTTGATCTCACCACACACACTCACACACACACCTGATCATGTTGATCTCACCACACACACACACTCACACAGAGACACACACTCACACACACGTGTAACTCACACCTGATAATGTTGATCTCACCACAGACACACACACACACACACACACACACCTGATCATGTTGATCTCACCACACACACACACTCACACAGAGAGACACACACTCACACACACACACCTGATCATGTTGATCTCACCGCAGACACACACTCACACAGAGACACACACTCACACACACCTGATCATGTTGATCTCACCACGCACACACACTCACACACACACTCACACAGAGACACTCACACAAACACACACACATACACACACTCACGTGTAACTCACACCTGATCATGTTGATCTCACCGCAGACACACAGGTGAAGGTCTGGATGAATAAATACGGCTGGACGGAGAATGAAGATGGACAGATATTCATTCACAGCCAGGAGGAGAGCGTCAAGCCCAAGAACATCGTGGAGAAGATCGACTTTGAGAGTGAGTTCCTCTGATCGACATCAGCTTCTGGCTTTCATTCAGAGTCCAGTGTGTGATGAAGTGTTTCTCATGATGACTGATGTTCTCTGGTGTCCACAGGTGTGTCCAGCATCATGGCGACATCACAGTGACCACACACACACACACACACACAGACACAGACACACACACACACACTCACACACACACACACACACACACACACACACACACATCTCATTTCCCCTTGATTGAATTTTACAATAAACTCATTTCAGTTAAGAAGCTTGGAGTCTTTAATTTTATTAAAATCGCACATAGTTATGCAGCTTGATGTCAAATTTGTTTTAATTTCTTTCATTTGTTTTCATTGTTTTTCTTATAAATGTAGCAGTTTATACATTAAGTTGTTTTATTAGTGTGACTTTCTCATTTTTCTCTTTTGTGTTGATCTTCAGATATTACAAAAATATGACAATTTTGGATTTTTTATTCTTTAGGAAGGAATAAAATGTATGGAAGCTTGTTTTGTTGCAATTTGCAACTTTTTATCCCACAATTTGGCTGTTTTTTCCCTCAGGATTGCATGATATAAAGTATGAGATATAGGAATTATGACTGTTTTCCTCACAATTTTACATCTTGTAATTCTGCCACGAAAATAAAAAGATAATTGCAACTTATTAGCTCACATTTCTGACTTTTGCAAGTTTATATCTCACTTTTTTCCTTTTTTCTAAATTAAGAATTGCAAGAAAAAAGTCCAAATTGTGCAATTAAAAATTAACAGTTAGCTTTTCAATTTTTTTATCCAGTGGCAGAAACAAGCTTCCATACAGATATGAGTCTATTTTTAAATTAGCTGTTTAAAATATGCATTTATGAATTATTATATGTGTCCCTGGAGCACAAAAGCAGTCATCAGTAACACAGGTATATTTATAGCAATAGACAACAATACATTGTATGAGTCAAAATTATTAATTTTTCTTTTATGCCAAAAATCATTAGGATATTAAGTAAAGATCATGTTCCATGAAGATATTTAGTAAATTTCCTACCGTAAATATATCAAAACTTAATTTTTGATTAGTAATATGCATTGCTAAGAACTTAATTTGAACAACTTTAAAGATGATTTTCTCAATATTTAGATTTTTTTGCACCCTCAGATTCCAGATTTACAAATATTGTCCTATCATAACAAACCATACATCAATGCAAATATTATTTATTCAGCTTTCAGATGATGCATACATCTCAATTTCACAAAATTGACCCTTATGACTGGTTTTGTGCTCCAGGGTCACAGTAACCCGAGATTGAAAGAGCTCCTCTGTGTGACAACTAGCCCCAGTCTGATCTCGAGAGAAAACTGATCAAAGACTAAACTTATTAGGCAAAATATTGCCTTAGTTTTGACAAATTTTCAATGTACAATCACTATCACAATAATCACTAATTTGAAGACATTACGTCCAACTGTGAATTTCTGCAGTAATCAAAATAAGTGAATAAATAAAAAGCAAAATGTAATTTCTGTGCAATAATGAGTTGATTGTAGCAAAGTTTTATATGCATAAGTTACAGAATTGTATTTCAAACCATAAAACAATTAAAAACGAAGAGTGCTGTCAACATACATGATTTGACCCCCTCTTCCCTGAAATGTCATTTAATTCGTGTTATAATTTGCTTTTAGTATTATTTTATGTTTTTATTATTATTTTGCTTATAATATGCTGCTTGGGTTTACTGTTAATGTGTTAAACAACGTAAAGATGACAATGCCTGTTTGTTATTTAAAGGTTTAATAAAGTGATAAAAAAAATAAAATAAAAGTCCTGCAGTGCGTCAACCGTGCGCGTCACCGCGCGTTCTGCGCATGCGCAGTGGAGCCGGAGCGCTGTCCAGGGTGCTGAAGCGAGTGTCAATCATCTCCTGAAGACTGAAGCTGTTATATGCATAAATCCATATGCATACGGAGCAGAAGAACACGCTGTTTTAGGTGTGATCGAGGGATGATTGCTCTGATCAGCTGAGGTACTTAGTTTACATTCATTCTCTGAATACAGTCACAGTCATAACTGCGATAATCATCATGAATATGACTGTATATGGTTCTACTGCGTGTCTGAAATATGAAAGCATGCTCAATTGATTGAGATTGTTTAATTACACTGAATACTGAATCATCATTTTTGTTGAATTCATATCAAACAATAATTTCGCTTTGATTTTAGGACTTTAAATGTGTCATAATGTATTAATTACCTAATAACTTATTTTATTAACTAATGATGTAAATTCATATGTTAATTACCACAATGGGTTGAATTCATGCATTTCAATTTCCAGTTTAATTAATCATTAGCTAATGATTTGCATGTGTATTTGCATATTATGACTTCACTTGATGAGGCACAGAACTATTAACTAATTAAGTAATATATCATTAGTTATAGATTTTTAATTAGTTAATAGTTCTGTGCCTCATCAAGTCAAGTCATAATATGCAAATACACATGCAAATCATTAGCTGATGATTAATTAAACTGGAAATTGAAATGCATGACTTCAACCCATTGTGGTAATTAACATATGAATTTACACTATTAGTTATTAAGGGAATTAATACATTATGACACATTTAACCAATAACAATGTATTAATTACTTAATCTATGAATCATATAGAATGTTCATTTGTTGCTGATGCAGTGATTGTTAATAAATGGTTTAGTTCTTCATTAACTCATGATTATCTGTGCATTAGTTAAACATGAATTAATGCATATTAGTGTCACTGTATTATAAAGTGTTATCAAGAAATATGCACAGATCAAAACAGCTCTAAACTAATATGTGGCTGGATTTTGATGCACTTTTTCACTGGAGGGAGAGTTATTATGAATTATGGACTCATATTTTAGTCAAAAAATGCTGTATTTGTTTCAGCTTTTGTCTTCTCCAGATGTTAACTGATGGACTGGAGTGGTGTGGATTATTGTGATGTTTTTATCAGACTCTCATTCTGACGGCACCCATTCACTACAGCGCATGCATTGCTGAGACAGTGCTGCTTTGAGTGAGTGTGCTCTGTTAAATGAAGCTGTGTGTTCTCCAGATGTTAACTGATGGACTGGAGTGGTGTGGATTATTGTGATGTTTTTATCAGACTCTCATTCTGACGGCACCCATTCACTACAGCGCATCGGTTGCTGAGACAGTGCTGCTTTGAGTGAATGTGCTCTGTTAAATGAAGCTGTGTGTTCTCCAGATGTTAACTGATGGACTGGAGTGCTGTGGATTATTGTGATGTTTTTATCAGCTCTCATTCTGACGGCACCCATTCACTGCAGAGCATCCATTGCTGAGACGGTGCTGCTTTGAGTGAGTGTGCTCTGTGAAATGAAGCTGTGTGTTCTCCAGATGTTAACTGATGGACTGGAGTGCTGTGGATTATTGTGATGTTTTTATCAGCTCTCATTCTGACGGCACCCATTCACTACAGCGCATCCATTGCTGAGACAGTGCTGCTTTGAGTGAGTGTGCTCTGTTAAATGAAGCTGTGTGTTCTCCAGATGTTAACTGATGGACTGGAGTGCTGTGGATTATTGTGATGTTTTTATCAGACTCTCATTCTGACGGCACCCATTCACTACAGCGCATCCATTGCTGAGACAGTGCTGCTTTGAGTGAGTGTGCTCTGTTAAATGAAGCTGTGTGTTCTCCAGATGTTAACTGATGGACTGGAGTGGTGTGGATTATTGTGATGTTTTTATCAGCTCTCATTCTGACGGCACCCATTCACTACAACGCATCGGTTGCTGAGACAGTGCTGCTTTGAGTGAGTGTGCTCTGTTAAATGAAGCTGTGTGTTCTCCAGCTGATGGACGTGTCCGGCGGGTCTCTGTGTAACGGCGTGTCGGAGCAGCGGTCAGTGTTCCTGGTGTCCGAGTCTCACGGTCAGCAGGTGCTCGGTGTTCTTCAGGGCTTCAGAGAGAGAGGAGTTCTGTTCGACTTCAGCGTCCGAGTTCAGGAGGAGACGCTGCCGTGTCACCGCTGTGTTCTCGCCGCATGCAGTGACTTCTTCAGGTGAATACAGCACATATCTCACATAAAAACAGCAACACACACCGCTCATACATTCTTGCTGCACTTTAATAATAACTTCTATAAATAACATACATTACTGTTCAAGGTTTGGGTTCTCTTCTGCTCACCAAGGCTGTTTTATTTGATCAAAAATACTTTAACCCTTGTGCGACCTTTTGGACATTTTTATCCTTTTCAGTTTTTTTTTTTATAATTTTGCCTGTGTTATTGCCAGCTGCATAAATTTGGGCACAGGTGTGTATTTTTATTGGAATTTTACTATTTCCTTTAATAAATCTATTTTGCACTAGATACACAAAATAGTTCCTCTCAGGACCTTAAGGACAAAAACGTCTTCATTGAAACCCATTAAAACTGCTATTTTTAATCGCAGCGCTGTTTAACTGTAAAAAAAATGCAATTTTTGTTAAAAGGCTTTCATTCTGTTGGCAAGGCTTCAAAATTAATTTTTTGACTATTTTTTACCAGATGGTGCCATTTTTTCAGGTTCGGTCTATAAAGCAAATACTCACTTTATCCCTGTATTCTGCTTTGCATATTATAGAGACAATTGATAAATAATGCACTTTAAGCAAAATACACTTAATTTAGTTTTTTCCCCCTGCTTATTTAGTAAAATTATCTTGAATTAAGATTTTTTTTTTTAGATATTTTGACTAGAAACAAGACAAAAATACTAAGTAAGATAAGCCATTTTTGTGCAGTGTAATGCTTCTTGCTGAATAAAAGTATTAATGTGATAAACAGGGCTATGTTTGCGCTGGACATGCGTGAGCGTGATGACGGTGTCGTGACGCTCAGTAACCTCTCGACGCAGGCCGTACACATCTTCCTGGATTTCACGTATTCTGGTGAAATAGAAATCAGAGAAGATAATGTGTTCATGCTGTTTCAACTGGCCTCGTTCCTGCAGGTGAGACGGAATTATTATTATTATTATTATTATAAGAAGGTTTTGATGTTTTTATTGCACTGAACACAACGTAAAAGGGGTATTTGACATCAGATGTGATTAGTGATGTGAAAACATAAATAAAATAATGTTAAAATTGATGTTTTTGTGTTGTTATACTATCACTGAGATTATAATGCATTTTTATATACAGTATATTTCAAATTAATTCTGTTTTTGTATTTTCCATTTTCATTTAAATTTTAGTTGTTATTTTATTAGTGTCCATTTTTAGTTGTTTTTGTCATTTTTATTAGTTATTGTTTTTTTTTCTATGTAGTATTTTTAATTTGAGTTATTTTAGTAAATGAACTAAATCTAAACGAAATGAGAAATGTTGCCTTGGCAACTAGCCGAAATAAAATAAGTTTACGTTTTATTTCAGTTAATGCATATTGTATTTTTATAATACATCCACCAGATAGCAGATTATATATTATTATATATGTTTATTAAATAGTTACAGTTATAGTTAACTAATGCTGGTGTCAGGTGAGCATATAAATCTAGTTTACTGTGTTTACTTTTTATGTTTGTTCTTTCCCCGTGTTTTGATTATAATTTTAATAATTTTGTAATTTAGACATTTTTGTATTTGTTTTTATGGTGCTTTTGTAACATTCTGTCCATGGATTAATAAATGCCATGAAAAATAGCCTTTATGCTACATCTCCCGTATTTATATAATGTTTATTAATGTGCGCTGTCCCTTTAAATAAAATAATTAATACAATAAAAGAAGAGGAATGATCTAATGGAGCCTTTTCACAAGACTGTAAATCCTCTATTTTTTTATATTTTGATTTTTTTTTTAATGCATGCACATTTATATCACTATACTTTGTATTATATCCAGTGTTGGCACGTTACTTTAAAAAAGTAATTAGTTATAGTTACTAGTTACTTCTCACAAATAGTAACTGAGTTACATCATTATAAAAGTAACTAATTACCAGGGAAAGTAACTATTGCGTTACTTTTTTTTTTTAATGTTAAAATGTTAAATAACTTGGATGCCCCAATATTAAATATGTTAAATGAATGAAATGGACACTAAATAGAATAAATTATTATTATAAAACATTGTACATTAATCGACACTATTTATCTACTGACACTTAGCATCAGTTAGTCAAGCATTATAATATGATATTATGATAATTTAGCATTATATGATGATAGAGCTTTAGTAATTAGAATAACCAAGTATGAATTCATATTTGTCATGTTGACTGAACTTAGGACTGGTGGTGGTGCTTAAGATATTGTTATTTAGTGTTTCTATAAAAAAAGGGGGAAAAATTGATAAGATAACAAAACTACTACGAATTATACCACTAATAACAATATAAAATGCACTAAGGATTATTGAGCTGCTGGGTTCATGAATATTAATCAGGTTGTCTGCGTTCGCTCGAATTGATTCGCTGAAATCAAAACAGGGATGATAACAGGTGAGCGCCGGCCAATGAGATTGTCGTTTGCGCATTAGCTCCGCCCACTAACAGAGTTCTTAAAAGCTGAAGAATTCCAAAGGAACTCCGTTATTTTGACAGAAAAACATAACAAAGAATATCGTTTACATGTAGCGCGTCAATTCTGCATGTTATGAAAGACTCTCTCGCTCTGTATCTGTGTGTGTGTGTGTGTGTGTGTGTGTGTGTGTGTCTCTGTGTGTGTGTGTCTGTGTGTCTGTCTGTGTGTGTGTGTGTGTGTGTGTGTGTGTGTGAGTGTGTGTGAGAGTGTGTGTGAGAGTGTGTGTGTGTGTGTGTGTGTGTGTCTCTGTGTGTGTGTGTCTGTGTGTCTGTCTGTCTGTGTGTGTGTGTGTGTGTGAGTGTGTGTGAGAGTGTGTGTGAGAGTGTGTGTGTGTGTGTCAGTGTGTGTGAGTGTGAGAGTGTGTGTGTGTCTGTGTGTCTGTGCGTGTGTGTGTGAGTGTGTGTGAGAGTGTGTGTGTGTCTGTCTGTGTGTGTGTGTGTGTGTATCTGTGTGTGTGTGTGTGTGTGTGTGTGTGTGTGTGTATGTGTGTGTGTGTGTGTGTGTGTGTGAGTGTGTGTGTGTGTATGTGTGTGTGTGTGTGTGTGTGTGTGTCTGTCTGTGTGTGTGTGTGTGTGTGTGTGTATCTGTGTGTGTGTGTGTGTGTGCGTGTGAGTGTGTGTGTGTGTGTGTGTGTGTGTGTGTGTGTGTGTGCTTCACACTAGAGTTTACGGTTCGTCAAATACAGCTACACTGCGCATCCATTCAGATTAACTGAAAAATAGAATTCGAATAATATTATAATAAATTATAGTAACGCCGCATTTTATTGTCAGTAACGGTAACGGCGTTGTAACGGGGGAAACAGTAATTAGTTTGATTACTCGTTACTGAAAACAATAACGCCGTTAGTAACGCCGTTTATTTATAACGCCGTTATTCCCATCACTGATTATATCACATTTGTATCAAATTACAAAAAGCTAGTTAATGCTAATGCGAGGGTGTTTCTAATGCAGCGTCTATGGGACGGACGGTAAATTTGACCTCGTTCTCTCTTCTGTCTGTCGTTATCAGTCTCTCAATTTATTCCTTTGATTCAAAGTCGTGAGTTTTTCTTTTGTTATATGAGCAAATGACAATGCAAAAAATATATTTGTGGTCTCGGACGTTTACCCAACTATGACGACTTCCGCTGCTGAGAAACCCAGAAATGTGAAAAAGGTCATTAGCTACGTTTCCATACACCGATTTTTATGCGCATTTCATAATATCGCATAAAACAAAAACGCTGGATGGAAACGCCAATATGTGCATAAATCCTAAAAATGCACTTAAAAAAACATATGCGCACATTTGAGTAGGATAAACTTTTTATCCGATAAGAAAAAATGCGCATAAACTACGATGGAAACACATTTACCGAATAAATTCCTCTGTGCGCATCGAAAAAGTCGTGAGTTTGCGCTATGAGACGAATAACTTGACTAACCAGCGGACCGATCTCGTTCACAACATCTATGTGTTGTTTTGGTCGTTCTGAAATCGCAATATTTATGCGATATTCCAAAACGCGCATAAAAATCGGTGGATGGAAACGTAGCTAATGACCTTTTTCACATTTCCGGGTTTCTCAGCAGCGGAAGTCGTCATAGTTGGGTAAACGTACGAGACCACAAATATATTTTTTGCATTCTCATTTATTCTCAAGAAAAACTCACGACTTTGAATCAAAGGAATAAATTGAGAGACTGATAACGACAGACAGAAGAGAGAACGAGGTCAAATTTACCGTCCGTCCCATAGACGCTGCATTAGAAACACCCTCGCATTAACTAGCTTTTTGTAATTTGATACAAATGTGATATACAATACAAATTATAGTGATATAAATGTGCATACATTTAAAAAAAAATCTAAATATAAAAAATTGAGGATTTACGATGCTGATGATTTACGATTACAATCTTGTGAAAAGGCTCCATTAGATCATTCCTATTCTTTTATTGTATTAATTTAGTTTATTTAAAAGGGAGAGTGCAATAAATGACTGCATTTATTGTGTTTCTGTATAACTGTCTTAAACGACTGTGTTCCCAAACAGCAGCATCCGCCTCCGAAAGCACTGACAGCATTTATTGTGTTTCGTCTGCTCGCTACAAGTCATTCATCATATATGAACATTATTATATCCAGTGGCTTCTACTCGTTTTCTGAGTGATATTTAGTGCTAGTTCACCAAGAAGTGACGATTTTGTCCTCTTTGACTCGTCCCAGCTGGACATGACGTCGGACAGACGTTGCATTTCGGTTGAAAATGAAAATCGGGTTGACGTCAGTATTTGACGTTGACTTAACGTTGGATTTTGGTTATACAACCTAAAAACAACTAAATATCAACATCAGCTGACGTCAATTTAACATTGGCATTATACGTTGACATAGGCGGCGCCAGAGAATGTTGACCGCAGGTGCTGAGGGGGGGGGGGGGGGGGGGGCTGGGCAATTAATAGTAAATATGACCAAAACAGGTTGTTATTATTATTATTATACGAATAATAAAATCGCTATATAGGCGCATTTCAAATGTTTATGAGGAAAGTGGGAGTATTATCGCGCTTAGCTTACTGTATGACACGGGGGCGTGCATGCAATAATTTTTATTTATTTATTTTAAAAGAGCTTATACTCCTGTCATTTTTTGGATGTGCTTTACGTCTCATGCAGTCTCCGTGAATGGAGCGCATCACAACAATGAACCAGCTCACAGACATAAGAAATAAATCTGCAGAAAGCTTGAAAACCAATTAAAATAAAAACAAATCTTCTCTGATTATGTAGTCCGTATAGGTGCGTTTCTCTATTAAAGGCACGTCCACTGTGGAGATGGCGAGTCTGAGAAAGCACTAGTTTATTAATAAATAATTAAAATGTCTTCTTTTTCCCCGATGCGTTCATAATCATTACTTTAGCCGGTGCTTTGCTGCAAGCTTTATGCATGCGCTTGAGCGCGGAATAATACGCCTAAATGCTTATATTAACGGATGGTTTAGTAGGTTATTATACTAATCAATTTAATATAAACATGCAACTAGTTGACTTGAAAAATCTTTAGTCGGGGGCAGACTTACTTGGCACAAGGAACCGATCCATTTTTAAAATAAAATGCTGACATTACGTTATTGCATTGCAGTAGTTATGCATATGTAATGAGTAATTTTTTATTTCATTTTTTAAGGGGGTGCTATGGTTTTTCTTGGGGGTGCTGGAGCACCTGCTAGCCCCTCCTTAGTGCCGCCCATGTACGTTGAATTTACATTGAATTTTGGTCACCTGATGTCGCAACCGAGATGTTACCAAATATCAACGTCTTGTGTGCCTGCTGGGGTTGGATGGAAACGGTGCTAATGACGTATACGTTAACAGGTATCTTCTGTCTTTGCTTCGCTCAGGTGGGCTTCCTCGCTCGCGCTTGCGGTGACTTCCTCGTCCAATCGCTGGATCTCTCCAACTGCCTGCAGCTGTTAGCGCTCGCCGAGGGTTACGGCTCCTCGCGTCTCCTGCGCCGCGCAACCGACTTCGTCACGCAGAACTTCCACGCACTTTCCTCCGCTCCGGACTTTCCGGAGATGCCGGCGTGCACCTTAGAGCACTGCCTGTCTTCGGACGCACTCAACGTCCCAGACGAAGAAAGCGTCCTGGATGCGCTGCTCCGCTGGACGCGACACGATCCACAGTCGCGCAAAATCCTTCTACCGAAGCTTCTTCCACAAGTCCGTCTGCACCATCTGCGTCCGTCTGCGCTTGACGAGGCCGAGCGGATGCTGAGCGCAGACGGATGCTGCATTAGCGCGATTAAACAAGCTCTCGTACGCGTTGATCGCTTCAGCGGATTGTTTTGCGATGCTCGGCCTTCTACGACATCCAGTTATATTTTCGTGCACAAAACGGAGGATAGCGGAGAGATTCGGTATGCGTTCTGCTACAACATTGGTGCGGATCTCTGGATGGAGCTTCCAAACGACGCCGCGCAGATTTTAGACCGGCCCGGATCATCGCTCACCAGTTTCGGAGAAAAGCTCTTCATCATTGGCGGATGCCTCGGCGAATGTCGTCGCAGTATTCGCCTGCACCTCGCCGCGCATCAGCACGACGCGACGGACGAAGTCTGGTGCTACTGTCCCGTCGCGCGCAGCTACACACCAGCTCTGCGCATGCACAACCCGCGAACAATGCATGCATCCGTCACCGCTCTAAACCGCATTTACGTAATCGGCGGAAAAACACGCAACGCTTGTAGCAGCCTAAACGTTGAATACTTTGATCCTCTAAGCGGCGTTTGGACATCCGTCAGCCCTCTTCCCAAAGGAATATACTTTCCAGAAGCGAGCGCATGCGGAAGCGTAATTTACACGCTCGGATCCGAAGTGGAGATTACCGAAGCTTTCAATCCTTCGCTCGATTGTTTCTTCCGCTACGACGCCGTTGCGGATCAGTGGTGCCAACTAGTGGCAGAGTTCGGCCAGTTCTTCCACGCCACGCTCGTTAAATCCGTGTCCATCAATGACACGCTGTATTTATGCGATCTTTCTACGTATAAAGTCTACAGCTTCTGTCCGGATAGTTGCGTTTGGAAGGGCGAAGGTTCGTTCGAGTGCGCTGGGTTCAACGCGGGCGCCATCGGCGTGCGGGATAAGATCTACATTCTGGGCGGCGATTATTCGCCCGATGAGATCACGGACGAGGTGCAGGTGTACGACAGCGGACGGTCCGAATGGCAGGAGGTTTCTCCGATGCCGCGAGCGCTGACGGAGTTTCACTGTCAGGTGCTGAGCTTCATCCGCTACAGAGATCCGTGGAGGAGAGAAACCGCCGAAACGCCCTGAATTAGAGATCAGGGCCTCATTTATAAAATGTTGCGCAGAAACCATCCTAATCTTACGATCATCTGTCAAATATGCGTACGTGTGATTCATAGAATGAATGTATGCACAGAAAACACACATAAGCTTCTCTTTCAGATGTGAAATCTATTAATGCTTTCAGCTCTCTGCCTTGCAAACGGCTCTTAATGTCATTAATATACACTATATTGCCAAAAGTATTGGCACCCCCTTTTTTAGAACAGAAAAATGCACTTCCAAATCTGTGGCAACAACGATGGGAACATAATTCATGTATTTAAAAATTGTATTTCATCTCTGTTGCAACAGTTTTGTAAGTGTCTAAAATGACTGAACCCATATGTACAAGTCATTGGTGTTTGGTGATGAGTTTTTGTGCATTTACAGTCACACCAGAGGTGTTAAACTGGGATTAGGACTTGGTTTTATGCAGACCAGTCAAGTTCTTCCACACTGACTCAATCAATCATTTTCTTTTTGAACCTTGTCTTATACACAGAGACATTGTCATGTTAGAATAGAAAAGAGTCCAAACTGTTGCTATAATATTAGAAGCACACAATTTCCTAGAATATCATTATATGCTTTAACATTAAGATTTGTACTCATAGAAATTACTAAAGTAGTCAAACCTGTTCATTAGAAGGGGGTGCCAATACTTTTGTCTATATAGTGTATGTACAAGTCATATTTCCTAGAATATCATTGTATGCTTTATCATTAAGATTTGTACTCATAGAAATGACTAAACCTGTTCATTAGAAGGGGTGCCAATACTTTTGGCAATATAGTGTATAAAAGATCACCAGTCATCATCCAGATTCTTTCATTTAGAACAGCGAGCTGCAAGAAAAAGTTGTACGTCTGCTCAGACCCTGACGTGATGCTAAGCACTGTTCCACGTCAAAGACAGTTTTTACAAATATGAGCGCTGGTGTAGATTTAAGCTCACACACACACACACTCTGAGATCAAATCTGAGCATACACACACTTTATAAATAAGGACCCTGGATTCCAGCGGGTACCGATCAACTCAATCGAGGCCATGATGCACTAATTCATTGCCTCGTTTTGAAAACGAGGTAATGGAAAAGTAAACTGCGGTCGTGATTTAAAGGAACAGTTCACCCAAAAATGAGAATGTGTTCACTCTCAGTTCATCAGAGTTTGTTTCTTCATCAGGTTTGTAGAAATGTGTCTCTGCATCAGTGTCTCAGCAATGGATGCTCTGCAGTGAATGGGTGCCGTCAGAATGAGAGTCTGATAAAAACATCACAATAATCCACACCACTCCAGTCCATCAGTTAACATCTGGAGAAGACAAAAGATGAAACAAATCCAGCATTTTTTGACTAAAATAAGAGTCCATAATCCATAATAACTCTTCCTCAGTGAAAAAGTGCATCTCCTGTCATCTCTCACATCAAAATCCAGTCACATATTAGTTTAGAGCTGTTTTGTCTTGTAAACGCTGCTTGATCTGATGCAGATTTCTCTCTTGATTCAGATCAGAACACACACACAAAAAAGATACTTTAAACTAACTTAATTCAATTATGGACAGAAACATGTTATCTCTGCTCAATACATAATATATGATGAACTAATCTGAATTGAGTAAACATATAAAACAACGTCCAAATAACTTGAGTCAATCAAGTTCATCCTAACTAAAGTATTTGATTACACTGTCCATAAATGATTTTTTTGATGCAGCTGCTATTTATAATAACACATACTAAACAAGCTATATATAGCTCTTAATGTTAGGAGTTAGCCAGAAGATGGTTGTTACTACTTGTTTTTTTATTAAAACATAAAAACATGAACGAGTACCCACATTGCATCATCTTGATAAAAGATGCATAAAATAACATTTTATTTGAACATTTACTCTCCCTATCCAGCCCCGTGCAAAGCATGATGGGAAGTGTAAATCCTGTTCCTAGATTATATAATGATACTTTAACACCACTAAAATCATTTATGTATCTTAACTCAAATGGATTAAGTAATGTGGTTGAAAATAATTGTGTTAGGTTAACTTGATTTAAAGGGACAGTACACCCAAAAATGAAAATCCTGTCATCATTTACTCATCCTCAAGTAGATCCAAACCTGTATGAATGTGTTTGTTCTGCTGAACACAAAGAAAGATATTCTGAAGAATGTGGGAAACAGAGCAGTTCTGGGGCACCATTGACTTCCATAGTATTTTTTGTCCTACTATGGAAGTCAATGGTGCCCCAAAACAGCCTGATTACAAACTTTCTTCAAAATATCTTCCTTTGTGTTCAGAACAAACACATTCATACAGGTTTGGATCTACTTGAGGGTGAGTAAATGATGACAGGATTTTCATTTTTGGGTGCACTGTCCCTTTAAGTAAACTGAACAAGCACCAAATGTTATTCTGACCTGTTCTTTCAAACTGAAAACATTTAGTTGAATCAAAACAAGTCAGTTTACCACGATGCAACTGTGTTTGAACGAGAAATCTAATACAATGGTGTTAAATTAAAATTAATTGTTTAAATAAAGTATCGTAAAAGCGTTTTTTGAGTGCACTTTTTCTCTGCATTATGGATTATGGACTCGGATTTTAGCCAAAAATAACAGTTTGACGTTAAAAACGTTTTCCCAGGTAACAAATTTAGGTTATAAAATTGTGGAAAGGTTTTGAAATGTGTCTAAAGTGTTAAAATGTCCAGTTTTCTTGTCGTGACTCTAACGGTTACAAAAACGCTGTTCATCAACTACAAATAACATCATGAGGACTTTTCAGATTGTTGATCTCAGAAAGTTTTTCTCAACATTACCAGAACGTATACATTAAATATTAATAAAGTTAGAACGTGCCATAAACATCACTTCATAAATTATTTGTCTTAAAGTGCCCCTATTATGAGTTATGAAAGGTTCATATTTTGGTTTTGGGATCAACAACAACAGGTTGAGATGCATGCAAGCTCAAAAACACTTTAATTTTCTTATAATATGATTTATTTTTAGCTTATTTGCTCAACGACTCCCAAACGATTCATTTTTCCAAACTCCTCCTCTGCCTGACGCTACTCTGCTCTGATTGGTCGATTTAAAGCAGTGGTTACTTTGTGTACAGCGTTACCGTGGAAACGGCTATTTTTAACGCTCCAACAGCGCAACAAGTGGGCGGGTAATATGCTAATGATTCATTTTGACCTCAACATGAAAGATTGGTTTTAAAAACGACTCGTTTCAATGATTCAGAGTCGACTCTTTCTTTTGAGAGACGATAACTTTATACACGGAGCTCTTTCAGATTTAACACTTTGCAGGGTGTTTTCATTCACTTACACACTGCATTAAAGATCATTTTCAAAAATCCATAATAGAGGCACTTTAACATTTATATAAATTTTAAGAAGCATTACTGAAATTGTGAGAATGTTCTCTATTAGTTCAGTTAATGCTGGATTTGTTTCAT
>CM041814.1:1159659-1169659 GCA_023376895.1 Aspiorhynchus laticeps
TATTTTAAAATATGGAATCTGAGGGTGCAAAAAAATCGAAATATTGAAAAAAATCATCTTTAAAGTTGTTCAAATGAAGTCTTAGCAATGCATATTACTAATCAAAAATGAAGTTTTGATATATTTACGGTAGGAAATATCATCATGGAACATGATCTTAATATCCTAATGATTTTTGATATTTAATTTTGACTCATACAATGTATTGTTGGCTATTGCTACAAATATACCTGCTTTTGTGCTCCAGAGACACATGTGTTTTCTAAGTCATCATTACTGCAGAAGATCAATGATGCATCATGAGACAGGAGTGTGTTTGAAGGGTTACACTCGTCTCTTCTTCCTCTTACAGTAGCTTGACTTGTGCGTGACCTGAAATAACCTCAATATAAATGTCTCCAGAAGGCATCCTGCTCCTCCTGAGTCACCTGATCCAGGAGCACTGTTGCCGTGGCGATCAGGGCACTGACGTCTCATTGGTGGAATCCAGCAGCTGGTAAAGCAGTCAAAGATCACATTACAATATAAACCCACTGGAGCTGCTGCTTTAAACCAGACATATTCAAATCAGATCATCTATATGCATGTTCATAACATTATCTATACTGCATATGCCTTTATGACTTAATGAATGATCAATATTTTGATGCAGGAGAGAAATATGTATGTGGTATGTTGACATATAAAATAACTCAAGTTGGATCTATTGCTTTAAGATTATGTTTTTTTTTATGTTAAATATCTTATATTCCTATAAAATGCACATTCGTTTCATAGTTTGTTTAATTTACTTTTTGAAGACAATAATTCACCTAAAAATGATTTTTCACAACATAAGAAAGACACTGGAGCCCATTTACTTTCATTGTGTGGACAAAAATAATAAAAATGAACAGAACAGATAAAAAATTGCTCTTTTTGTCATCAGTTTGAAGAAATAATTCTACACTTATTTTGGAATTATGTTTAGTGCAAAATTGTTCATATTGACTGCACTAAAAAAGCAATTCATCCCCAAACATTTTTTTTTAATTCTTTGCATCTAGATGCTTTAAATTAATTTATATTTAACTTTTGCATTATTTTTTTCATAAATTCATACAATTTTACATTCATAATTTTTTATTTTCTAGAAAGATGTTGATATATATTCGATTTAAGGAAGACTCTTCTACATATAAGCTAAAAATAAGTCAAGTCACATATATCTCTATAACACTTTATACAGTACAGATTGTTTTAAAGCAGCTTCAGGAAAATATCAGAATCTATGATGCAAACTTCGTTAAAAATGTAAAGCTATAACAAGACAAAAGTGTCATTATTCAACACAATTTATTTCAGTTGATCGAAGTAGAATTTAATGCATCAAAACCATCTTGGTATGTTTTTGTTTATTTTAATTTAACATAAAAATACTTTCAGAATGTTAGTTTGAGCAGCTTCTGACTCGACCAATCATGTGAGTTTGTGGGCGGGGCTATCCGTTGGGCTGACCAATGACAGCGTTCGTGAGACGTTTGAAAACTCCAGCGCAGAGTTGTTTGGATGCAGTGCTGGAATCCTCCAGAAGATCCAGTGATGCCAAGCCTCCTGAAACCGAGCAGATCCACAAATAGATTCTTCTACATTAAAGGTGATAATAATCTAGCTCTCCTTACATAATCACTCATAAACGACGCCGAGTCACACGGCAAGCGCGCGGTGATTAATGGCGGGAATCGAGAGGATTGTTCAGCCGCTAACGTTCTCACTTACACCAACGGCTTCATGAACGCTTTTGAATACAGACCTAAGGTTGGTCTCTTTTTTAAAGAAGACAATTAGCAGATTATGACAGAAGTGAAATCATTTAATAAAATTAAAGTATTAAAAAGTTATAGAGGTTTAAATTTACTGTAAAGAAAATGTATTATTCTATTTTTATTTTATTTTATATAAAATAAATATTTAAAAAAATAGTTAAAAATCCAAAATTGCAATAAAATTAAAGCCATATGTCTACATAAGTTGTGTTCCAAATTTGAAGTTGATATAAAAAACATTGAGGTTCATATGCAAATTAGTGTAGGTGTTATACCACAAACAGCCACCGGGTGCATCCAAACTCCAATGCACTTCTGTCACAAATCTATCAATTTCTCTCTCAATATTACATCTATAACACAATAACCACCAAATATGGAATCTTGAGACTCAGACCTTTCCAACGATATGTATTTTGTCAAGATTATAAAAAGTTTTGATTCTAAAAGACCGTAATACATTTTGTAATATGACACCGCCGCTAAGGGGGAGGAGCCTGCTAAAACATTTTGAAGTGCCGTTTCTATGGTAACGCAATGTTTGATTTCAAAATGGTTTTCACAGGATGAATTTTGAGATTTTAAGCTTTCAAATGGTATATAACTTATGATGATTGCTAAAACATGTGATGGGGAAAAAGGCAAGGATATAAAGACTTTTTGTGACAAAGGTCAGAACTCCTGTGATGATGTAGATTTATCATAGACGCTTGCTGCACTCTTGTCATAAATTAATCTATTACTGTTCCTACATAATTTGTAACAACAAAAAATGGTAATATATCTATTTACGAGACTTAGACCTTTCCAATGATATATAGTTTGTCATGATTACATTAGGATTTAAGTGTAATATAGTGAAGTAAACTTAGGCGTCCCGTATACGGTGACCGTTAAGGGGTTAAACGTTAAAGTTATTAGGACAAATCGATCACAAAATAATGTTTATAAAACTGAACTTTATTAATATTTGACATCTCAAAATGTTTAGACAAAACTAAAATGTCTCAAAATGTCCTTTTGATGTTGTTTGTACTTGACTGGTCTAAGAAACGTTCAAATAACATATTTTGGGCGAAAATAAAGTTAGTACGATGTTGTAAGAGGTTTTTGTCACTCTTAAAAAAACTAAAAATTTTAACATTCTTAGAATATTAAAAACGGAGTGTCTATTTACACTAATGCTGCGTCCCAATTCGCCTACTTATACTATGCCCTAAAAGTATGTACTCTTTTTGTGAAGAAACAGTACATACTTTTGAGTATGTATCAGAATAGTAGGCACGCTTTGGGACACTACTTCATCATAGCTGCTTCTTTAACGAGCGCTCTGTTGCTTAGTTACGAGCATCCTGTATCTGTTCAAACTGTCCTGTCAATCATCTCATCACAGTTAACATCATCCACATATCGTTTAATTTGATTTCCTACCATATTTTAGAGAAAAAAAGAGGCAAATCGTGGGTCTTTAATGCTGAGAACTCTGCTCATGTGTTGCATAATGATGCATTTCAAAGTTAACGACCAAACGTATCATTATAAAAGTTCACAGTGTTGCTTCAGATGAAATATAACGTGGATAACGTTAAATAAATATTTTTTAATCAGGTTAGACATTGATTATTTATCACTCAAATCCCTTTCTCTACCTGTCCGTTGGTCGTGCATATCCGCCATGTTTGTAGTTTTTAAACACTTTTTATGCGTGTTTGTAGTTCTAATCGAATCCTCGTCCACCGCGCCGTTAGAGCGTGCATCGATCTGCACTTCGAATTCTAACCGGAAGTAGTAGACCATCCGGGAATCTTTGGCATACTTTTTTAAACATACTATGATTTGGGACATACTAATTCTATTTTCGAATACTATTTAGGACGGATAGTATGCGAATTGGGACGCAGCGCAACTGTGCGTTCACACCGCCGCCGGCGAGAGCGTCAAAATTCGCTTTGGTTGCCTTGCCAACGACGCTGTAGAAAGATTCGTTGACGCTCTGACGATCGAACGCTTGTATTTAAAGGAGCCGCAAAGGAAACAAGCATGTTGATCTTGTGCAGACTGACCACAAGTTAACCTCATTAAATATTTTAATTGTGAAAGTAAGAAATTGAACAATGGAAAGAGTTTTATAGTTACAACAATTATAGTTACATATTTGCTAACGAAATAAACCAATAAATGCCATTTGTGTGGTGCGTTTTAGTGCTAGTCTAATTTCAACATGCAGTTTATAGGAGACGTTTACTAGCCTAAGTCTATAATTAACATTATTAATTAGTGCGCAGCCATTCCAAACTGTCCTGGTTGAAGTGTAGTCTTAATGTAATTGGTCAACTATGTTGTTTTGAGGAAATTAATAGCATTCCCGCTGAAAAAAACAAAGCGTTCTAGCGCTAAAATGCTTGGAAACTAATGTGGGCGGAACCAACGTTTACAAGACTGCGTTCTCTGGAACCCTCTCAAGCGGAAGACGTCTACATTCCGATTGGTTGCCGCCGAACCACGTCATAGCTCATTACCATAAAGTTGACTTGATTTGAACTCTCCTCGACGCTCTCACCGTCCGCGCCGCTCTCGCCGGAGCTCGCTGTCGGCTACCATTGAAAATAAATGACTTCCGGCCACTTTGACGCTCTCGCCGCCTGCGGTGTGAACGCACACACACTAAGTGCAAATAGCCGTCTTGTTGGCAAAGGCTATTTACACTAACTCCGCCCACTAACGTGTAATTGGGTTAGTCAAGACTAAATAAGACGCTAATTCAGCATCAGTTTCAGTGGCGTAGCTGGAAAGTCTCATGCTTTTTGACGCGATCAACCCAAGTTCTAGTCCGCCTTTTGCTGAACTTTTTCCTCCCTTTTCAAATCTCATATTGTATCAGAAAGGCATTTATATTCAATAAAAATGAAGGATATAATCAAAAAGTTGAAAATAAGAGTATCGGGTAGGTGTAGGGACGGCTTTATTGACCCAACAAGGTGGCATCCATTTAATAATTTTAATTAAAACTATAATTTACACTCAATACGTTATTATTGCGTACTGTTTTATAATGTACGACAATACTGAGGTGCAGGTAATTGGCACTATTTACAATAAGTAGTATAAATAGCAGAAAATCCTGCTATTTTAACATAGTGTAAATATAATCTATAGTTATTTGCATTGTGTAAATAGCATATCGTTAAAAAAATACTGCTATTTTCACTTAGTGCAAATAGCCGCTGCCTATTAAAAATAGATGTTTAAAAAACGTATTTTGGGTGAATATAAAGTTTGTAAAATGTAAAACGTTTTTGTAACCTTAAAAAAAAAACGTAGTCACGACGAGAACTGAACGTTTCAGTGTTTTAGGCCCTGTTTACACTCTCTGATCGTATATCTATCCGATTTGTTAAAACGTTTCCATTTACACTTGGCCACATAAATGTGTCTTCGCAAAACGGATATAAATCGTTCTTCAATTCCCGCTCTATATGCAAATTTAACAGAGTTCACGTCAATGAAAGCAATACATAGGCGCTGCATTTTATAAATTATCAGCTCATTTCAATATCAGAGACCGCAACAGGACTGCGCGCGACATCAGCACTGGAAAGATAGGTTAGTCTCACTACTTTTAATGAAGATGATTGTGTGTTGAGCGTCTGCGACTTACTTTCAGTTTCATTCGCGGTAGTTTGCGCTTCTGCTTGCTGAAGAGATGCTCAGCTACTCATCCGCGGTGACGCTTGTTGCATTAGCGCAGTCATATCTGACTATAACATGCCATATAGCCTATAAAACGCTCTCACACGTTTATTATTTTAATAGTAGGGTGCTCCTGTGGCTCAGTGGTAGAGCATTGCATTAGTAGCGCAAAAGGTTGTGGGTTCGATTCCCAGGGAACACACATAGTGATAAAACATGTATAGCCTGAATGCAATGTAAGTCGCTTTGGATAAAAGCGTCTGCTAAATGCATAAATGTAAATGTAAATGTAGTAAAATTAGCATGTGGTTTCAACAACCAGATGCATTTACACATGTCCAGTTTCGTCTGGAATGCGGTCCAGAACACCTCCTGAAGTGGTTTGAGCGATCGGATTTATATCCGTCTCGAATGCGTTTCGGATAGCTATCCAATCAGAAAAAAATGCATGAAGTGACCAGGGGCCTCATTTATAAAGCGTGCGTACGCTCAGGTTTGATCGTAGAGTGTGTGTACGCTTAAATCCACGCCAACGTTCATATTTTTAAAAACGGTCTTTGACGTGGAAAAGTGCTTTAGCGTCACGTCAGGGTCTGAGCAGACGTACGCACTTTTTATTGTCGGAGTATTGCAGGTTTTTTAAAATATAAGCTGTTCTTGCAGCTCGCTGTTCTAAATTATGATGATTTGTGATATTTTATATGTTAATGACATTAATTAGGAGTCGTTTACAAGGCAGAGAGCTAAAACCAGTCAATTGCGTGCAAGTTCAAGATCATTTGCGATTCATAGATTTCACATCTGAAAGAGACTCATGCGCACGTTTTCTGTTCGTACGTTCATTCTATGAATCGCACGTACGCACATCTGAGAAATGATCGTAAGATCAAATTTAGGTTGGTTTCTGCGCAACATTTTATAAATGAGGCCCCAGGTGTAAACAGCCCCTTAGAAACATTTCAAAACAATGTTCCCACAACGTTTTTATAACTTGTTACCTGCGAAGACCCAAATTCCAGCTAGCAACGTTCTCAGAACAAGGTTCTGTCAAAGTTATGAACAAACATTATTCCAGAATGTTCTAAGAATCCTCTCAGCGAGCTCCTAATTTAGCTTAAAAATTTCTAGATAGGAGTCTTTGTTTAAAAGTGATTCAGGACCAATCTGAGAGCAACTCTGAGCGAGGAAGAGACAAACACTGTTATCTTAGTGAGGAGGCGGGGCTAACCCTGTTGCTAGGTAACATACAGTCTTTTGAAGACTGTGATTGGTTGGTTGTCCAAGAAGTACGTAAGAGCGCTTTTAAGAGTAGGGTTTATTATAAGCCTTCACTTTGAAATTACAAGCGTAATATTTCCGGTTTTACCGTACTATTTCTGCGCGGTGTCAGAGATGTTAACATGTCTTTAATAAGATCGTTATAACTGCACGATCTAATGTGTAGCGTCTTATTAACTCACTGTCATGCATTGTGTGCAACACATTTCTTCATGTTTGGTTCATTTTCTCCGCTGCTAAAGAAACTCTTAAGCCTCTTAAAAGTCCTCGTCCGTACTCCTAACAATTTCGGACCTTAAGACCTCTTTTAAGGGTTAAGATGCTTTCTGAATTACTTTTTTCTTTACTAGGATCTTCTTTAAATTTAAGAGGAAACACCCACATTTCTAAGAATTATCTTAGAATTTTGTTACTAGGAGCGACTCTTAGCACTAAGATGTTTCATAAATTTGCCCAAGTCTTTAATAATGTTTGCAAAACGTTAGCACAAAAATGGTATTTATACGTCGTCCACGGAATATTTTATTTAGACGTATATCTAACATTTTTTTCAGAACGTTAAGCGAATGTTCAAAAGTAAAGTTTCCATAATAGCCTATTTGTAAAATGATAGAATAACCAAAAAAAAAACATTTTTAAATGAACATGCAATTAAAACGTTTCAGTAATAAAACGTTCCATGAATGCTGCTGTATACATAATGTTTCTGTGCTAACATTTTGAGATCATTATTGAAGACCAGATAGCACCGAATGAATTTTCTATTAATATTACTAGAAGAACGTCTGTTCATAACTTTGCCAAAACCTTAGCCAAAGTTCCTTGTTAGCTGCGATCATGTTCATGATGATGTTTCTGTATGAACCGATGGTCAGAATCAGATAGTTTATATTTGCTCATCTTCACTGATCACTGAAGCTGCTCGAAACAATCTTTAATATTTGCACAGCAGGTAACCGGATCCTGAGGCTTGGATGTGTTGTGTTTTGATCAGATCTCATTCACGTCTCTAGTGTCCACAGGTGTTCGTCTATAAATACTACTGTCATTTGTTGCTATCAGTGTTACATGGGCGTCTCAAGAGACCAGCTCTATTTATAAAGCTTGGCGTTTCTTCTGAGTCTTTTGCCAGGACAATCAACACAAAAACACATGCTGTGGCGTGACAGAGCTTCACATTAGGGAAGGGTTATGAGTGTTAACTAAGGACACAAGCATGGAACCAGCTTAGAATAGACATTTAATTTCTTGCATTTTTTTATGCAAGACTGGTCATAACTTTTGAAAACTGGTTGCATAAAAACACAGATTGGTCTAATTTGTTCTAACTCTTGGTTAACTGCTAGTTAGTCAGTTTAGTGTTGTGTTTATGCTACTGATCTCTATATTAAGTATATTAATTTTTTTATTTTTTTTTGTTATGCAAACATTAAGGGAACATTGCATTTTACCATTTTGCAAACATTATGGGAATGCTATATTTTGAATGTTCTCTTAACGTTCTGATGCAAGTAGTAACATTTGAAAAAGGTTAGAAGAAAGTTCAGCTAAAACAGTTCTGAGTGTTCTCTGTTAGCTGGGATATGTGCTGTATATCCCAGTTTTATTATTTTGTCAAATTTTAGTAACTTGATTATTCTGTATGTCTGTCCATCCCTCTGTCTGTGAGCCTGTCTGTCTGTCCATCCCTCTGTCTGTGATCCTGTCTCTCTGTCTGTCTGTCTGTCTGTCCATCCCTCTGTCTGTCTGTCTGTCTCTCTGTCTGTCTGTCCATCCCTCTGTCTCTCTGTCTGTCTGTCTGTCCATCCCTCTGTCTGTGAGCCTGTCTGTCTGTCCATCCATCCCTCTGTCTGTCTGTCTGTCTGTCCATCCCTCTGTCTGTCTGTCTGTGAGCCTGTCTGTCTGTCTGTCTGTCCATCCCTCTGTCTGTCTGTCTGTGAGCCTGTCTGTCTGTCCATTGCTTTGTCTGTGAGCCTGTCTCTCTGTCTGTCTGCCCATCCCTCTGTCTGTCTGTCTGTGAGCCTGTCTGTCTGTCCATCCCTTTGTCTGTCTGTCCATCCCTCTGTCTGTCTGTCTGTGAGCCTGTCTCTGTCCATCCCTCTGTCTGTGAGCCTGTCTGTCCATCCCTCTGTCTGTGAGCCTGTCTGTCTGTCCATCCCTCTGTCTGTGAGCCTGTCTGTCTGTCCATCCCTCTGTCTGTGAGCCTGTCTCTCTGTCTGTCTGTCTGTCCATCCCTCTGTCTGTCTGTCTGTCTCTCTGTCTGTCTGTCCATCCCTCTGTCTCTCTGTCTGTCTGTCTGTCTGTCCATCCCTCTGTCTGTGAGCCTGTCTGTCTGTCCATCCATCCCTCTGTCTGTCTGTCTGTCTGTCTGTCCATCCATCCCTCTGTCTGTCTGTCTGTGAGCCTGTCTGTCTGTCCATCCCTCTGTCTGTGAGCGTGTCTCTCTGTCTGTCTGTCTGTCCATCCCTCTGTCTGTCTGTCTGTCTGTCTGTCTGTCTGTCTCTCTGTCTCTCTGTCTGTCTGTCCATCCCTCTGTCTCTCTGTCTGTCTGTCTGTCTGTCTGTCTGTCCATCCCTCTGTCTGTGAGCCTGTCTGTCTGTCCATCCATCCCTCTGTCTGTCTGTCTGTCTGTCCATCCCTCTGTCTGTCTGTCTGTCCATCCCTCTGTCTGTCTGTCTGTCTGTCTGTGAGCCTGTCTGTCTGTCTGTCCATCCCTCTGTCTGTCTGTCTGTCTGTCTGTCTGTCCATCCATCCCTCTGTCTGTCTGTCTGTCCATCCCTCTGTCTGTCTGTCTGTGAGCCTGTCTGTCTGTCCATCCCTCTGTCTGTGAGCGTGTCTCTCTGTCTGTCTGTCTGTCCATCCCTCTGTCTGTCTGTCTGTCTGTCTGTCTGTCTCTCTGTCTGTCTGTCCATCCCTCTGTCTCTCTGTCTGTCTGTCTGTCCATCCCTCTGTCTGTGAGCCTGTCTGTCTGTCCATCCATCCCTCTGTCTGTCTGTCTGTCCATCCCTCTGTCTGTCTGTCTGTCCATCCCTCTGTCTGTCTGTCTGTCTGTCTGTGAGCCTGTCTGTCTGTCTGTCCATCCCTCTGTCTGTCTGTCTGTCTGTGAGCCTGTCTGTCTGTCCATCGCTTTGTCTGTGAGCCTGTCTCTCTGTCTGTCTGTCCATCCCTCTGTCTGTCTGTGAGCCTGTCTGTCTGTCCATCCCTTTGTCTGTCTGTCCATCCCTCTG
>CM041814.1:1177159-1189659 GCA_023376895.1 Aspiorhynchus laticeps
AAGTTCATCAGGATGCTGCTGAGACAAGACTGCTGAGACACCATTAATCAACAAACGCAATGCATAAACACAGCATCTACGAAATTACCTGGTTTTCTAAGTTTTTTGGGAAAATGCTAATTTTTGTAAATACATTTTATATAATTGTTGCTTATTAAAGAAAAAATATTACCCACTCAACCAACCCAACCTCGACTTTGATACAAATAAATTCTGCTGTACATTTATGATGAATTAGAAATAATTATTTAAAAAATAAATATAGAATATATATATATATATACACACATACACACACCACCAGTTAAAAGTTTTTGAACAGTAAGATTTTTAATGTTTTTTAAAGTCTCTTCTGCTCACCAAGCCTGCATTTATTTGATCCAAAATACAGCAAAAGCAGAAATATTGTGAAATATTTTTACTATTTAATTAAAATAACTTTCTATGTGAATATCTGTTAAGCTGTAATTTATTTCTGTGATCAAAGCTGTATTTTCAGCATCATTACTCCAGTCTTCAGTGTCACATGATCTTCAGAAATCATAATAATATACTGATTTGCTGCTCAACAAACATTTATTATTATTATTATTATCAATATTTAAAACAGTTGAGTACATTTTTTTTTCAGGCTTCTTTGATGAATAGAAAGATCCAAAGATCAGCATTTATCTGAAATAAAAAGTTTTTGTTACATTATATACTACACCATTCAAAAGCTTGGAGTCTTGGAAGTTATAGAAATTAATATTTTTATTTAGCAAGAATGCTTTAAATTGATCAAAAGTGATGATAAAGATATATAATCTTATAAAAGATTTCAGATAAATGCTGTTCTTCTGAACTTTCTATTCATCAAAGAAACCTGAAAACATTCTACTCAGCTGTTTTCAACATAATAATAATAATAATAACAGTTTTTTTAGCAGCAAATCAGAATATTAGAATGATTTCTGAAGGATCATGTGACTGGAGTAATGATGCTAAAAATTCAGCTTTGATATCAAAGGAATAAATTAAATCAAAAATTTATTGTTTTTGCTGTATTTTGGATCAAATAAATGCAGGCTTGGTGAGCAGAATAGACTTCTTTAAAAAACATAAAAAATCTTCAAAAACTTTTGACTGTTAGTGTGTGTCTATATATAAACATATATATATATACAGTATCTCACAGAAGTGAGTACACCCCTCGCATTTTTGTAAATATTTTATTATATCTTTTCATGTGACAACACTGAAGAAATGACACTTTGCTATAATGTATAACAGTGTAAATTTGCTGTCCCCTCAAAAAAACTCAACACACAGCCATTAATGTCTAAACCGCTGGCCACAAATGTGAGTACACCCCTAAGTGAAAATGTCCAAATTGGGCCCAAAGTGTCAATATTTTGTGTGGCCACCATTATTGTCCAGCACTGCCTTAACCCTCTTGGGCATGGAGTTCACCAGAGCTTCACAGGTTGCCACTGGAGTCCTCTTCCACTCCTCCATGACGACATCACGGAGCTGGTGGATGTTAGAGACCTTGTGCTCCTCCACCTTCTGTCTGAGGATGCCCCACAGATGCTCAATAGGTCTGGAGACATGCTTGGCCAGTCCATCACCTTTACCCTCAGCTTCTTTAGCAAGGCAGTGGTCGTCTTGGAGGTGTGTTTGGTTATCATGTTGGAATAATGCCCTGTGGCCCAGTCTCCGAAGGGAGGGGATCATGCTCTGCTTCAGTATGTCACAGTACATGTTGGCATTCATGGTTCCCTCAATGAACTGTAGCTCCCCAGTGCTGGCAGCACTCATGCAGCCCCAGACCATGACACTCCCACCACCATGCTTGACTGTAGGCAAGACACACTTGTCTTTGTACTCCTCACCTGGTTGTACTCCTCACCTGGTCAGTGTGCGGCATATGGTCTGAGCACTGACAGGCTGACCCCCCCCCCCACCCCTTCAACCTCTGCAGCAATGCTGGCAGCACTCATACGTCTATTTCCCAAACACAACCTCTGGATATGACCCTGAGCACGTGCACTCAACTTCTTTGGTCGACCATGGCGAGGCCTGTTCTGAGTGGAACCTGTCCTGTTAAACTGCTGTATGTTCTTGGCCACCATTCTGCAGCTCAGTTTCAGGGTCTTGGCAATCTTCTTATAGCCTACGCCATCTTTATGTAGAGCATCAATTATTTTTTTCAGCTCCTCAGAAAGTTCTTTGCCATGAGGTGCCATGTTGAACTTCCAGTGACCAGTATGAGAGAGTGAGAGCGATAACACCAAATCTAACACACCTGCTCCCCATTCACACCTGAGACCTTGTAACACTAACGAGTCACATGACACCGGGAGAGAAAATGCCTAATTGGGCCCAATTTTGCCCACCTCACTTTTGTGGCCAGCGGTTTAGACATTAATGGCTGTGTGTTGAGTTATTTTGAGGGGACAGCAAATTTACACTGTTATACAAGCTATACACTCACTACTTTACATTGTAGCAAAGTGTCATTTCTTCAGTGTTGTCACATGAAAAGATATAATAAAATATTTATTTCTCAACTTCTGTGAGATACTGTGTATATATATATATATATACGTACATACATACTGTATATAAAATAAATATATAAGGTGACAAAAACACACACAAAAAAATAAGTTGAACAGGTCATATATATTTTGGGGTTGTATTCTCTATTTTTCAGTTTTTCAAAAGATGGCAAGAATCGTTGCACTGTAAAATCTCTGCACTGATGCCTTATTTTTTCATAGTTTCAGATATTACATTACCTTCTTAATCTATTGAGAAAGGTACTTGCATTTAAACATTACACCTTTCATTTTTATGTTTTTACTGATTTTTATATTGACTGTGATGACTGTATTAAAACCCAATATGTTTATTTTGTAATTAAAGAATAGTTTTGTTGTACATTTTGTTGGTTTTCATTGCATATGCTGACAAGCAACACTCAGTAAACATCCAGCGTTATTTCTGCGCTCAGATCAGACGTCACGTGACGCTCCAGGTGAGACGCAGGTGTAAGAGGAGGCCTCGTGCGCTCCATCCATTATTCAGACGGAGGAATCTGATTGGCTGCTGCAGGAGCGTGTGTCACCTGTTCTGTCTCTCTTCTGAACACCGTCGTCCTCGGAGTGTCTCCTGTGGGTCAAGAGAGCTCCGGATCTGGTAAAGTCAGTTATTTCATTATCATCACATACACTATATTGCCAGAAGTATTGGGTCACCCCTTCTAATGAACAGGTTTGACTACTTTAATAATTTCCATGAGTACAATGTTTAATGTTAAAGCATATAATGATATTCTAGGAAATTGTGTGCTTCTAATATTATAGCAACAGTTTGGACTCTTTTCTATTCTAACATGACAATGTCTCTGTGTATAAGACAAGGTTCAAAAAGAAAATGATTGATTGAGTCAGTGTGGAAGAACTTGACTGGTCTGCATAAAACCAAGTCCTAATCCCAGTTTAACACCTCTGGTGTGACTGTAAATGCAGACCTTGAGACAAAAACTCATCACCAAACACCAATGACTTGTACATATGGGTTCAGTCATTTTAGACACTTACAAAACTGTTGCAACAGAGATGAAATACAATTTTTAAATACATGAATTATGTTCCCATCGTTGTTGCCACAGATTTGGAAGTGCATTTTTCTGTTCGAAAGAAGGGGGTGCCAATACTTTTGTCTATATAGTGTATGTACAAGTCATTGGTGTTTGGTGATGAGTTTTTGGCTCAAGGTCTGCATTTACAGTCGCACCAGAGGTGTTAAACTGGGATTAGGACTTGGTTTTATGCAGACCAGTCAAGTTCTTCCACACTGACTCAATCAATCATTTTCTTTTTGAACCTTGTCTTATACACAGAGACATTGTCATGTTAGAATAGAAAAGAGTCCAAACTGTTGCTATAATATTAGAAGCACACAATTTCCTACAATATCATTATATGCTTTAACATTAAACATTGTACTCATGGAAATTACTAAAGTAGTCAAACCTGTTCATTAGAAGGGGGTGCCAATAATTTTGGCAATATAGTGTATATCTGTGTGCTGGTGTTTGTTGGAATGAAACTGATCTGACATCAGCTCAGGGTTGGGCACGTGTCTTCAGTTACGTCTCTGGCAGGTGAATGTGTTCTGTCACATCACAGAGCAAAAACCAAGGCGTTTCAATTATTTATGTGTGCTTGTGGCTGCTAAGGTGTCATGAGTCTTTTAATGTGTGAATTACCAGAGTCTGTCTCTTAACAGTGTTCGACAGCCAGAGGTGTAAAGAGTACCTAAAAAAACATACTTGAGTTAAAGTACAGATAGCTTACAGTGAAAATTACTCCATTACAAGTCACCAATTCCAAAACAACTTGAGTAAAAGTCTTAGAGTATCTGGTTTTAACAGTACTTAAGTATTTTACTTATACTAAATATAGGCTCAAAATGCACTAGTCAAAGAGACATAGCTGAGGAAAACAGGATCTATGTGCAGGTGTTTAATGGAAAAACTAGAACAAACAATAAACCAAAGGGAACAAAGAACAGAATGATGGGCAAACAGACAACCATTACATTCAACAACTCACAGAGAACTAAAGAAACACTAGGGCTATATATACAAGCTTAACAAGATAACAAGACTAATCAAGGGGAACAAATGGACTACAAACTGACTACAAACACCACGGGAGACAGGAAGTGACATAAAAGTCCAAGACAAGGCTCAGTCCCTGCGTCCCAATGTTCATACTATCATCCTAAATAGTATGTGAGATTACAATAAGTGTGTCCCAAGGCATACTATGTTGAAAAGAGTATGCCAAAAGTCCCCGGATGGTCTACTATTTCAGGTCAATTTTTGAAGTGTGGATCCGTGCACACTCTAATGGATAAAATTGCCCACAATCCAATTGCGCTTTGGCGAAGGATTCGGTTCAGAACTACAAACACGAATAAAACGCGTTAGAAAAACTACAAACGTGGCGGATGCGCGCGATCAACGGTTAGGTATAGAGGTTTACAAAAAGGGGTTTGAGTTACTAATAATCAACATTTAACCTGTTAAAAAATATTTATTTATTGTTATCCGTGTTATATTTCATCTGCTACAGCAATGTGAACTTTTATAAACATCCATTTATTTGGTCGTTAACTTTTAAATGCATCATTATGCAGAAAATATTCTACGCATGAAAGACCCGCGACTGGCAGATCAACGAGCTACTTTTCTCTCTAATACGGTAGGAAGATAAATGAAATGAAATGTGGAGGTTGTTAACTGTGATAAGATGATTGACAGGTCAGTTTACTGTAACAGATGCGACAGAGCGGTCCGTTAAACACGCAGTTGTGTGACATGATAGTACGTCCCAAAGCTTGCCTACTCTTCTACTACACACTCAAAAGTGTGTACTTTTTCTTCACCAAAAGAGTACATACTTTAAGGGCGTAGTATAAGTAGGCACATTGGGACGCAGCAACAGAACATGCAACAAAGAAAGAGTTGATTTGTGAGGTGAGCAATCACGTTTATTTTCTAAAACCTCAAAATTGCAAAACAAAAAACAATAACAATATCAGTATATCCTTCAAAAATGTTTTTTCAGTATAACGGATAAATAAAATAATGTTAAGTAAAATTAAAAGGTCAAACCCTTCTTGCACTGATTCACAACTACTTGCTAAGGAGCTCACATTCACGTAAAGTTGATAAGTTTGTGTGAGTAAAGACAAACACACAAGATCTGGTCCCTTCAGTGCTCTGTAGCTGGTAATATCACATCTTTTGTAGCAGAAATAAACTACTGCATTAAAGCTGGGTCCATGCTAAATGTAACGTGTAACTGCAACACTCATATCAAATGTAGTACAGATACTCATTCAAAAATGTAGTGAAGTAGAGAGTAAAAGTTGCTAATATCTTTGATACTCAGAAAAACTACAAAGTATATGAAAAGATACTCAAGTACAGTAATTAATTACATTTACTCAAATACTTTACACCTCTGTCGGCAGCAGCTCTACTAAAAGCAAATATGTAAGTTTAACTGATTCAAAAACAGTGATGTCATCTCCATGTGAGAAATGTCATGCTTTTCAGTTGCAAAACTAGGCTACTTTATTGATAAAGTTTCTGTGCGTGTTTGATCCGCGTGCGTAAATGTGAGTCTGTACTGTATTTGTGGTCATTTGTATGTGAAATAGCGGGAGAAATAACTGATTTGTAGATATTAGAACATAATTTCGTTGCAAAAACATGGAAAAAGTTTGTCGTTTTTATCTTATTTATTTAGTTTTAGTTCATTTTCTTGGTAAATTTTTGCTGTTATAGGTACCCTGTAGAATAACAAGTAATTATTTCTCCTTATTGTAATTGAGCCCCCCCCCCCCCCCCGCTGCACACACTACAAAAAAGGCTTATCTTAGAATCCGTGGCTTGTTTCTAGTAAAAAATATTTACAAATTCTTAAATTAGGATGAAAAAGTTTTAGAATTTTTATCATATGTTAATGTAAAAAAAATTGTATAATATAACTTGTGTTTGTTTGTTTGCTGGTTTTTATTGTATTTGTTACACTTGTATTTTTTTTATTGTTTTTGCCATGATATATATATAAACAGCCTAAGATGCTGACATGGCATTAAATAAAAATATACTATTACTACTACTACTTAAATTAGGATGCATTTATCACACTGACGTAAGATATTTAGACTTGTTTCCAGGGGAAACCGCATTTTGTTTAAAATAAGTAATATTATGTTTCTGCCAGTGCGATAAGTAAAATAATCTTTACTTACACCACTGGCAGATAATATTACTCTTTTTAAGCAAAAAGCACTTAATTTAGTTTTTTCCCCTGGAAACAAGACTAAATATCTTACGTAATTTTGCTTATCTATTAAATGCATCTTAATTTAAGAATTTTTAGATATTTTGACTAGAAACAAGACAAAAATACTAAGTAAGATAAGCCGTTTTTTTGCAGTGCATGCCTATGCATAAATCTGACCATGACTATGTGGTTTCTAACATGTTCTGAGGGTTTTTTGTGCAGTTGCTAAGGTGTTCTGAGTGATTTTGATGTTGCTATGCGGTTGCTAGGGTGGTTTTGTACTGTCTGAAGTGTCTCTGTGTTGTCAGGTCGGAGCTGAAGATGTTTCCTCCTGCGATCGCTTTGGCTTTTCTTCCGCTCTTGCTCACGCTGATTATCCGTTACCGATATCACTTCGTGCTGCTGTATCGGGCCGTTCTGATCCGCTGGGTGCGGGACTGTCTGACGGGCCTCAGCCGAGAGGAGCGGGCGTTTCAGTACATTCTGACCCACGCCACACCTGGAGACGCCCAGAACATCCTGGACACATTTGACCAATGGTGCAGCAAAGTGGAGTTCATCAGCAACATCGGACCCAAGAAAGGTCACTCACACATTGACACATCTACAGTCATCATGTGTTCAGGTGGACTTGCTTTTAACTAGGTCTTAGTGCTTATTTGTATTTTTAGAGGAGAGGTGTATTGTTCTAGTAGGTAAATTTGTGATTTGCATCTTTGACCCCAAAACTCTTGCATGTGAATCATCTGAATAAACAACCTTTTAAAATAAGCTAAAACAACTAAAAATCTGGATGTTTTTAATTTTAATTTACCACCTCAACAACTGATTGTTTTCTTTGATAAACAAGGATTCACACAGCCTTAAAAAACATGAATATTTCAGGTAGGCTTTTTTTAATAGTGTGATTACTAGACCTGTAAAAGTCATGGAAGTTAATAACGCAGCGGCCATTTTCATAAAGCATATTCATTTATTATATCAAGCTCCAAAATATTTTATCAGGTAGAAATTGTGAGTAAAAAGGAAAGCCACTTCACTGATGAAGTCAAGTCACCTTTATTTGTATAGCGCTTTTTACAGATTGTTTCAAAGCAGCTTCACAGTAATAAACAGAAAAATAACAGTGTTAATGATACAAAATTCATTGATTATGAAACAACTTCAATTTCAGTTATAAAGCAGCTCTACAGAAGACAATAGAGTCTATATTCAGATCAATTCAGATTGTTCTCATGGAGCGCAGCTGGAAGAAAACAAAACCAGAGGTATTTTGTATTGCATGGAAGGATAGTATTTCTACCTACAGAAAGGCCTAAAACTGCTTACTTTTTGGCAGATGCTTTTATCCAAAATGACTTACAAATGAGGAGCAATCAAAACCAACAAAAGAGCAATAATATGTAAATGCTGTAAGGTAAGTAATATATGCTTACTTTTGCACTCTTTTTAGAAAACAAACACAACCCTAGGTGTTTATTTGATACAGTGGCTAAATTATCAACAAATAAAGCATCGACAGGTTCAGACATTTTCCAACAGCACAACAGAAATGACTTTATGAGTTTTTTACTTAGTTCTGCTATTTCTTGTTTATCTCTGTGAAGCTGCTTTGACACAATCTGTATTGTAAAATGTGACTCATCCGTTAGTATCAGTGCAGTCAAATCAATAATATTCCTGGATATTAAGACCGAATCTCAATTCTATTTTATACCCCTCCCCCTTGTCCCTTGAAACAGAGTGTCAAGGGGTAGGGGTGAAAATATTCCTCTAAGAATTGGGACACCACTACTTATACCGTTACATGTGATCATACTTCATACTGGTGTGCATTAGAGCCTTACCGTTCTATATTAATGCGCTGCTTACTGACACACAAGGCTATCTGGCCCTTACACACACACACACACACACATATCGGAGATCGTGCAGCTCACACATCCAGGAGCAAAGGAACTTTTCAACGCTGCCACACGACCTTTATTAATAACAGTTTAATAGTGAATCACTACATTATAATTTCCAGCAACGAGAGGATAAAATCGTTTTTTGAAGTAAGTTAAACTCGCTCATTGTAAATAGAGACGCTCATACACGCAAATTTAATCTCTCATATCAAACGATATGACGTTTAGCAAACTTTAGGGATTTTTTTCAAACATTTCTTTGAATAGCATGACCGTAAATATGAACTCACGATTGAATGTAACATAAAAACTAATGATTACTTTTCATTAAAATCTTTATTAATGCCAATAATGCTTACATTTATGTGTATTTTTGTTCGCTCGGGCAGCCATATTGCCGCTGCAGCCGGTTTACGCTGAGATCATTCACACCCCTTCATTTGTAGTGTGGTCCAGAAAAATCTTCGTTTGAAAGGCTATCTGGCCCTTACCCTACCCCTCCAACCAAAAGAGAATTGAGACACCCCTACCCCTTCACGTGAACGCGCAAAAGGGGAAGGCTAAGGGGTAGAAATGGGATTGGGCCTAAGTGTCTTTTAAAAACATAAATAACTACATAAACATGAATTAAGAAAGTAAACGAGCCCATTCTTAGATTAAACATCATTGTCTGTCACACAGGTAAGATTCTGGACCGGTTGCTGCAGGAAAACTGTCCCATCACGGTGCTGGAGCTGGGCACTCACTGCGGCTACAGTACGGTCCGCATCGCCCGCTCGCTGCCCATCGGTGCCCGCATTTACTCCGTCGAGATGGACGAGAGAAACGCTCAGGTGGCTGAGAAAATCATCCGGCTGGCAGGTTTTGATGAGGACATGGTGAGTTCATGAGACGCATTTACATTTAGTCATGTAGCAGACGCTTTTATCCAGAGACTTACAAATGATGACAAGAAGCAATCAAAACTAACAAAAGAGCAATAGTATGCAAGTGCTATAACAAGTCTCGGAGTAATGGAGTATAGTAGCAAGGTTTATATATATATATATATATACTGTATATATACACACACACACACACACACACACACACACAGACATATAACAAAAAGAAAACAAGTAGATAGAATAGAAAAAGAATAGAGAAAGCTAGTGTTAGAGGCCTTTTTTTAAGAAAACAAGCAATTAGAAAACTATGGAAGAGGATTAGGGCCAAGCAATAATAAAACAATAAAACCATCTCGAGATTAAAGTTGTTAAATTTCGAGAAAAAAGTCGAGATAAAATGTTGAGATTAAACCCATTAAATTTCAACAAAGTCATTATGTTTCGAGGAAAAACTTGTTAGATTTCGAGGAAAAAAAGTCTAAATAAAATGTTGAAAATAAACTCATTAAATTACGAGAAAAAAGTCATTAAATTTCGAGAAAAAAACTTGTTAAATTTCGAGAAAAAAGTCGAAATAACATGTTGAGAATAAACTCATTAAATTATGAGAAAAAAGTCATTAAATTTCGAGAAAAAAACTTGTTAAATTTCGAGAAAAAAGTCGAAATAACATGTTGAGAATAAACTCATTAAATTATGAGAAAAAAGTCATTAAATTTCGAGAAAAAAACTCGTTAAATTTCGAGAAAAAAGTCGAAATAACATGTTGAGAATAAACTCATTAAATTATGAGAAAAAAGTAATTAAATTTCGAGAAAAAAGTAGAGAATAAACACTCGTGTCATGTTCATCTTGTCTCGTTGGACAGTGTTATTCAGCATCTGCAAAGTGGATCAATTTGACAATCGCCATTCTGGATTTTGGTACAGTGGCTCTGAATTGTCAAAACACCTCTCAAAATGCTTACAACAGATGCGAAAAATGCTGAAAATCGAACCTGATCCCAAATTTTTTATGACGGACGAAAGTTTCGGAGGCAGTATGTAAACGTGATTCGTATTTATTTTTTGGACAGTGTGCAATGGCCTTTACTCCCGATTTCTCTCCACATGGGGACAGGAGAGCTTTCAATCAGTAAATGGGAAAAAAAAGTAACTGGCGTTACTTATTTGAAAAAGTAACTAAGATATTTTCTTGTAAATTAAAAAGTAATGCATTAATTTACTAGTTACTTGAAAAAAGTAATCAGATTACGTAACTCGCGTTACTTTTATTGCGTTACCCCAACAGTAACGGTAAAAATAACGTAATGCAATCCTTTCCATAAAAAGTAACTAAGTAACGTAATTAGTTACTTTTTTAGGAAGTAACGCAATATTGTAATGCATTAATTTCCATAAAAAATAACTAAGTAACGTAATTAGTTACTTTTTTAGGAAGTAACGCAATATTGTAATGCATTCCTTTCCATAAAAATTAACTAAGTAACATAATTAGTTACTTTTATTTTAGACAGTAACGCAATATTGTAATGCATTCATTTCCATAAGAAGTAACTAAGAAATGTAATTCGTTACTTTTTTAAGGAAGTAACGCAATATTGTAATGCATTCCTTTCCATAAAAAGTAACTAAAGAACGTAATTAGTTACTTTTTTAGGGAGTAACTCAATATTGTAATGCATTAATTTCCATAAAAAATAACTAAGTAACGTAATTAGTTACTTTTTTAGGGAGTAACGCACTATTGTAATGCATTCCTTTCCATAAAAATTAACTAAGTAACATAATTAGTTACTTTTATTTTAGACAGTAACGCAATATTGTAATGCATTCCTTTCCATAAAAAGTAACAAAGTAACATAATTAGTTACTTTTTTAGGAAGTAACGCAATATTGTAATGCATTCCTTTCCATAAAAAGTAACTAAGTAACATAATTAGTTACTTTTTTAGGAAGTAACGCAATATTGCAATGCATTCCTTTCCATAAAAAATAACTAAGTAACGTAATTAGTAACTTATTTTAGGACGTAACGCAATATTGCAATGCATTCCTTTCCATAAAAAATAACTAAGTAACGTAATTAGTTACTTTTTAGGAAGTAACGCAATATTGTAACGCATTCCTTTCTATAAAAAGTAACAAAGTAACATAATTAGTTACTTTTTAGGAAGTAACGCAATATTGTAACGCATTCCTTTCCATAAAAAGTAAATAAGTAACATAATTAGTTACTTTTTTAGGAAGTAACGCAATATTGTAACGCATTCCTTTCCATAAAAAGTAAATAAGTAACATAATTAGTTACTTTTTAAGGAAGTAACGCAATATTGCAATGCATTCCTTTCCATAAAAAATAACTAAGTAACGTAATTAGTAACTTATTTTAGGAAGTAACGCAATATTGCAATGCATTCCTTTCCATAAAAAGTAACAAAGTAACATAATTAGTTACTTTTTTAGGAAGTAACGCAATAAATAAGTAAATAAGTAACATAATTAGTTACTTTTTAAGGAAGTAACGCAATATTGCAATGCATTCCTTTCCATAAAAAATAACTAAGTAACGTAATTAGTAACTTATTTTAGGAAGTAACACAATATTGCAATGCATTCCTTTCTATAAAAAGTAACTAAGTAACATAATTAGTTAATTTTTTAGGAAGTAACACAATATTGCAATGCACTCCTTTCCATAAAAAGTAACTAAGTAACGTAATTAGTAACTTATTTTAGGAAGTAACACAATATTGCAATGCATTCCTTTCCATAAAAAATAACTAAGTAACGTAATTAGTAACTTATTTTAGGAAGTAACACAATATTGCAATGCATTCCTTTCCATAA
>CM041814.1:1199659-1202159 GCA_023376895.1 Aspiorhynchus laticeps
ATATTACCATGTTTTGTGCATATGTACTATAGTAATACCATGTTTTTATGACATAATATTCTTATAAATACAGTGTAAATGCATGGCATCACTGAAAATACCATGGTATTACATGTACTAGCGTATTTTTAGACATGTAGCAAGGTAATACTATAGTATTGTTTTAAGACGTGTGTAAATATCATGAGATATGAATTATAACTTTATGCTATTAGTGTGATAGTATTACCACAGTACGCTTATTGTTCATAAAACACTGAAAATTACACAAACAGAAGCGACACGGAATTCTACACTCCGCCGTTCGGTCACTTAAATGCATTTACATGATTAATACCATGACTGATTAATTTTAATTAGAGTAATTAGCATATTTTCACCTGCAGACGCGCAGAAAGTTCAAATGTAAACAAACAGCGGTTACTGGTGCTACACTGAATGTGTCTCTTGGAAACACAACCCGCGCTCTTTAGTTCCGCCGCTCACTACTAACACTCGCTGGTGCTACACTGAATGTGTTCCGTGGAAACACCACCCGCGCTAAATTTAGCATGTTTTTCTTTCAAAAGCACCTAGCAACAAATTTAGCTGTTTTAAAATTTATTTGACAACTTTTAGCAACTTTCGATAAGTGACTCAAACAATAACAAGGCACATTTTCCATCTAAATTACACAAAAATAATAAAACCAAAGATGCCTCGCAGTGCACACATCGTTAGCTGCTTTCTGCAATTGTTCAACTTAATACTAATGATAATTCAATAATTGTTAATTTATGACACACCGTGTTAGTAGCTTGTACATGTGATTGTTGATCAGTTAATACACTGTAAGAACAATATCTAAACAAATGGAAAAGCTATAGTAATTATCTATTATGACATAATAACACAAAATACAATGCATTATTTAAAATGCAGGTAAAAACCTGTGAAAAATCAATACGGAAAATTCCTTCATAGTAGATTTTGCTCTATTTTTACAGACTTTTCTTAAAATGTCGCACACTAACTAACTACTAACACACACTATAACTGTTCAGAATGGGTCGCTTTACTAGTTTACTAGCTAATAAATATTAAAACTGTAATCGTTCAAAAATGTGTAAATGTTCAATAATTCAATGTTGTATTTAAAAGTTATTTATATTTTAATATCTGACCCTGGAGCTCAAAACCAGTCATAAGGGTCAGTTTTGTGAAATTGAGATTTATGCATCATCTGAAAGCTGAATAAATATATTTCCATTGATGTATGGTTTGTTATGATAGGACAATATTTGTAAATCTGGAATCTGAGGGTGCAAAAAAATCTAAATATTGAGAAAATCACCTTTAAAGTTGTTCTTAGCAATGCATATTACTAATCAATAATTAAGTTTTGATATATTTACGGTAAGAATTATCTTCATTGAACATGATCTTAATATCCTAATGATTTTTGGCATGAAAGAAAAATATAATTTTGACTCATACAATGTAATATACCTGTGTTACTTATGACTGCTTTTGTGCTCCAGGGACACATTAATATTATATTCCGAACAAATCTAAATTAACATATATAAAACATATCTTTTGATGTAGACACATTTTCGCATCATCGCACAATGGCATTTAACTTTTAGCAACTTATGAAAATTAGTCATCAACACAACCCTCAAAACGCACAGTCGCTCAGAAACGAGCTCATAAACAGATTCACACAAGTGTGTGAGATCACAGCAAACCACTGAAGACTGACGAAACACACTCTAGTCTATAAACCCTGAGCTGATCAGTTCTGCACGAGTTCACACACACCTCGAGGTTCAAGGTTCGTGTTTAATTGTAAAAGAAGGAGTGAAGTCCTCACACTGAAAAATGCTGCTCCAGTTGAGTTTATTAATAGCAACGTTTGGACCCTCAGGTCTTCATCAGGCACAATACCAATGTGACAAGTGATACAAGTCATGTGACATAATAATATACACATACAGCGTTACTAATAAATCAACAACAAATGCAAAAATTATGAGAAGAAATTATTAGAGGGAATGTTTTTGGATTTATACCTTAAATACTTTATCACCATGAGGATTGTGATATTAAGCCTTTTTTATAGTGATTGAACCATTGATTTATTAGTAACGCTGCATGTGTATATTATTATGTCACATGACTTGTATCACTCGTCATATGGTTTTGTGTGTGGGTCCAATTAAGTTGATTTTATTCCACATTGGTATTGTGCCTGATGAAGACCTGAGGGTCCAAACGTTGCTATTAATAAACTCAACTGGAGCAGCATTTTTCAGTGTGCGGACTTCACTCCTTCTTTTACAATTAAGTTACTTAGTTGTCCTGCACCTGAGCCTGATCTGGGTATTTGGGATGTGCACACCTGTTTGGTATTTTTGATTCTTGTTTATTTGTCACATACACAATCATACAGGGTATAATCAGTAGTGAAGTGTAGATCAGGACGGGTCCGCTTAATGGACAGAGCAAGAAAATAAAA
>CM041814.1:1207159-1214659 GCA_023376895.1 Aspiorhynchus laticeps
GAATTATGATCCAGAGTCAGAATTATGATCCAGAGACAGAATTATGATCACAGAGTCAGAATTATGATCCAGAGTCAGAATTGTGATCCAGAGACAGAATTATGATCACAGAGTCAGAATTGTGATCCAGAGACAGAATTATGATCACAGAGTCAGAATTGTGATCACAGAGTCAGAATTATGATCCAGAGTCAGAATTATGATCACAGAGTCAGAATTATGATCCAGAGTCAGAATTATGATCACAGAGTCAGAATTATGATCCAGAGTCAGAATTATGATCCAGAGATAGAATTATGATCACAGAGTCAGAATTATGATCCAGAGTCAGAATTATGATCCAGAGATAGAATTATGATCCAGAGATAGAATTATGATCCAGAGACAGAATTATGATCACAGAGTCAGAATTGTGATCCAGAGACAGAATTATGATCCAGAGACAGAATTATGATCACAGAGTCAGAATTATGATCCAGAGTCAGAATTGTGATCCAGAGACAGAATTGTGATCCAGAGACAGAATTATGATCACAGAGACAGAATTGTGATCCAGAGACAATATTCAGAAGAATGTTGGTAACCAAACAGCTGACGGTAGCCATTGACTTGAAAAAATACTATGGAAGCCAATGCTACCGTCAACTGTTTACCGTCCCTTTAAGATTACTGGAAGAACGTTTGCTCAGAAGTTCACTGGAAGCATGCTAACATCTTCACATCTCTCTCTGTGTCAGGTGTTAACCGCTGTCCACGTGACTCTCACTGCAGCAGCTGGACGCAGATCTTCCCCAGCGCTCAGGACATGTGTGAGAAGATCTGGTCAAACTCCTACAAGTACACCACGCTGAGTAAAGACAGTGGCCGCTGCATGCAGATGTGGTTCACGGGTCCGAACCCCAACAGGAAGGTGGCTGAGTATTACCTGAACGGCGGTCCGGAGACGGTCGCCATGGCAACAGGCCTGCAGGTGTTTGTGCTGCTGGTGATGCTGCTGCGCTGACCGGATCACAATCACACCTGAGAATCAACGCATGGAGGATTTTCTGTGCATGGATCTATAAGTCAAAATTAAATCTGATGTTTGTTTATAAGCCAGTTTCATGTGACTTTGAGTAATATGATGTAATCTATACTGATAATCTGTTTATTGATGTAGATTTGTGAAACTACTCCAGGATGTCTATTGATTAGATAATAATTAGTAATAATAATAATTATTAATTTTATTGGGTGACATTTGAAAAGTATCACTTACTGACTACAGTGGTGTTCAATAAATAATTCAAAACTGTGAAACTACATTAACAAAGAACATATTCTGGCATGAAATCTATGAATAACTGAATTTATTATATATATATATATATATATATATATATATATATATATATATACGTATGTGTATGTATATGTATATATATATATATATATATATATATATATATATATACGTATATATATATATGTCAAAATAAATATATATGTGAAAATAAACAAACTTAAAACAACATGCAATAATTATATAAGTAAAATAAAATATTGATTTTATTTTTACAATGATGGCATGTTGTCTAATAAAATAAAATAAGATAATAAAATAAAATAAGATAATAAAATAAAATAAGATAATAAAATAAGATAAAATAAAACACAACAATAATTTATATTATTTTGCACAATTATTGCATGTTGTCTAATAATATAATAAATAATTGTTTTATTTTTATTTCATTATTTATTTTATTTTAATTATAAAATGATTGCATGTTGTGTAATGGAATAAAATCAAATATATAATCAAATAAAATATTTAAAATATAAATTATTTGTAAATAATAATAAAAAATCATTTTAATTTTATTTTATTAGACAACATGCAAATAATTATAAATAACATAAAACAAAACAAGGGGCTCAAGAAAAGCAGGTCATGTCCAGCTGTTCCCGACAGGTGGCGCTGTGAAACAGTCCAGAGATGACCAAACCACGTGATTATTACTCATTCAACACTTCTCATGGAGAATATGAGAACACTTCCCAGTTCTCAGAAAGGAAAGTGTGGTTCAAACAGCTTATTAGACAGAAAAACACTCAAAAGTAATGAGAAGGTCTAGTTGCATCATAAACAATCTTTTCTATGTGATTTCTCTCTCTTATAGACATGATCTGATAGAAAATCCACACCACAAATCTATTATTTATTATCAATACTGATGTTGGTACACAAATGCTTGTTTTCTCAATCCTGTCCTCCAAACTAAAATTACAATATTATATTGTTCCTGATGAGTACAGTGAACACAACTGACACATCCATTATGATCTTTATGATAATTAAATTCAATAAGCCTATAATCCACCAAACATCACACTATAAAAACAACAACATAAAACAGTAAACCTAACAGTTATATATTTATTAAAAATATTTTTTTGATTGTATTGTCTAAAAAAAATAATAATAATCTACATAATCAAAAAGGTAAGCCTCGTAGTTAAATTCATATTAATTAAAATGAATAGTTATCACTAAATAAATAAATAATGCATAGGATCTTTTGAAACACTTAAACATCCATAATTTAAATGTTTTAACACATTTTCTTGATGATGTGAACGTTAAGGAAACATTGTATCATTTTGCACTTCTGAATGTTCTCTGAGTAACAAAGTAGCAACATTTAAAAAACGTTTGCTGAATGTCCAACTGAAATGTTTCAGAAATAAAACATTATGAGTGATATTATAAATTTGTTATGAGAACATTAAAAACAGATAACTTAGACTACTAGAAAAACAAAAGACAGTTTGTTCATAACTTTGAGAAAACCTTGCCAGAACGTTTGCTGTTACTGTTTATATTTTCATATTTTGGATCAGATCTGCTCAGATCATCTCTAGTTTTAAATTTCAGTTAAAAGCTTATTTATTGACTATGGCTTTTAATTCCTCGGGAGACTAACTCTTAGTTGCATATTTGTCTTATGTCTTCCTGTTTGATGTTATGGTTTATGTCCATGCCCGTTTTTATTGTTTTCTTTTATGTTGATGTACAGCACTTCGGTTGTATTATAATGTCAAGTCAAGTCGCCTTTATTTATATAGCGCTTTTAACAATACAAATTGTGACAAAGCAACTGCACAATATCAAAATGGGAAAATAGTGTCAATAATGTAAAATGACAAGATTAAACACTCAATTTTCAGTTAAAGGCATTTCATTGTTGAATTCAGTGATGGCATCGTCCAGCTCAGTTCAGTTCAAACTATTGAACTGAGGCATTTCTCCTCTGGCCAGACGACACAGCAGTTCAATTCCAATGTGTGCTTTAGAAATAATGACAGACAGAGTATTTGAATTACATATAGTCTATACCTCATTATAGTGCTCAGCATGTGTTTTCAGTTTATGCAGAAAAATTAAACCCACCTTAAGAATATTCATAGAAAACAATTTGTGACAACTAGCCCCGGTCTCTTTTTCGTGTGTGTGTGTGTGTACAGTGCCTTGCGAAAGTATTCATACCCATCATTTTTTCACTGTTTGTTATGTTGCTGCCTTATGTTAAACCGCTTTAAATGACTTTTTTTCCACATCATCTACACTCCATACTTTGACAAAGCAAAAACAGAATAGTCACAACTTCGTAAATTTATTTAAAAAAAAAACTGATATAAGTACATTGCATAAGTATTCATACCCTTAACTAAATATTTCGCTGAAGCACCTTTACAGCCTCAAGTCTTTTTTTTTGTTTGATGTGACAAGCTTTGCTCATCATCATTTGGCAATTATCTGCTATTCTTCTCCTCATCTTTTCACCTCTTCACCTCTCAGGTTGGATGAGGCACACGCACATATTCAGGCTTCTCCAGAAATATTTGTTTGGGTTCAATCCCAGCTGTGTCTGGACCACTCAAAGACATTCACAGAGTTGTGTATAAGCCACTCTTGCTGTGTGTTAGGGTCATTGTCCTGTTGGAAGGTAAACCTTCTGCCCGTCTGAGGTTCTGGACTAAGGCTATCTCTATATTTTGGTGCATTGAGCTTGTCTTCTACTCTGACGAGTCCCTCAGTCCCTGCCGCTGAAGAACAGCTCCACAGCATGAGCTGCTACCAGCACACTTTACTGCTGGGATGATACTCTGCAGGTGATGAGCAAAGCTGGTTCCCTTCAAACATGATGCTTAGAGGTTCATCAGACCAGAGAATCCTGTTTCTCACAGTCTGAGGATCCTTTAGGTGCTGTTTTGTAAATTCCAAGTGTGTTTTCATGTGTCTTCACTGAGGAGAGGATTGAGTTCCCAGATCGGTGGAGTGTTGCAGTGATGTTTGTCCTTCTGTAGGTTCCTCCTATCTCCACATATGATCATGGAGCTCAAGTAGAGTGACCATCAGGTTCTTCATCACCACTCTAACCAAAGCCCTTCTCCATCAATTGCTCAGTTTAGCCCTGAGTCCAGCTCTAGGAAGAGTCCTGGTGTTTCAAACTTCTTCTATTAAGGGTAACAGAGACTACATGCTTCTGTGAACCTTCAATGAAGCAGAATTTCTTCTGAACACTTCCACAGACGTGTAGCTTGACACAAACCTGTTTCTGAGCTCTACAGGCAGTTCTTTTGACCTCAGGGCTTAGTTTTTGCTCTGATATGCATTATCAGCTGTTAGACATTGTATTAAGACGTGTGCCTTTCCAAATCATACACATTCAATTGAATTTGCCACAGGTTACCTTCACTCAAAGTGTAGTATCATCTACAAGCAATATGAATGCTCCTGAGATACATTTCAGCTGTCCCAGATAAGGGTATGAATACTTATGCAATGGAATCATTTAAGTTTTTTATTTTTAATAAATTTGCAAAGATGTTAAAAACCTGTTTTTTGCTTTACAATTATAGTGTATGGAGTGTAGATTGATGTGGGGAAAAAAAATAATTTAAAGCAGTTCAACATAAGGCAGCAACATCACAAAACGTGAAAAAAATTAAGGGGTATGAATACTTTCGCAAGGCACTGTATATATCCCAGTGGGGACTTAAACCTGAATACACACAGACTCATGGGGACTCGTGTCACGGTGGGGACCTAAATTGAGGTCCCAATGGGTACAACATCTTATAAATCATACAGAATGAGTTTGAGTGAGTGAGAGTGAGTGAGTGAGTATGTGTATGTGTATGTGTGTGTGTGTGTGTGTGTGTGTGTGTGTGTGTCTGTGAGAGAGAGAGAGAGAGAGAGAGTGCGTGAGTGAGTGTGTATGTCTATGTATGTATGTATGTGTGTGTGTGTGTGTGTGTGTGTGTGTGTGTGTGTGTGTGTGTGTGAGAGAGAGTGAGTGAGTGTGTATGTCTATGTATGTGTATGTGTGTGTGAGAGAGAGAGTGAGTGAGTGTGTATGTCTATGTATGTGTGTGTGTGTGTGAGTGTGTGTGTGTGTGTGTGTGTGAGAGAGAGAGAGAGAGAGAGAGTGAGTGTGTGTGTGTGTGTGTATGTCTATGTATGTGTGTGTGTGTGAGTGTGAGTGTGTGTGTGTGTGTGAGAGAGAGAGTGAGTGAGTGAGTGAGTGAGTGAGTGTGTATGTCTATGTATGTGTGTGAGTGTGTGTGTGTGTGTGTGTGAGAGAGAGAGAGAGTGAGTGAGTGTGTATGTCTATGTATGTGTGTGTGTGTGTGTGTGTGTGTGAGAGAGAGAGAGTGAGTGAGTGTGTATGTCTATGTATGTATGTGTGTGTGTGTGTGAGTGTGTGTGTGTGTGTGAGTGAGTGAGTGAGTGAGTGTGTATGTGTGTGTGTGTGAGAGAGTGTGTGTGTGTGTGTGTGAGAGAGAGAGAGAGAGAGAGAGAGAGAGAGTGAGTGAGTGAGTGTGTATGTCTATGTATGTATGTGTGTGTGTGTGTGAGCGCCCCTGCTGTCGGATGTGTGTGCTGTGTGTGTTTTCTCTCTCATGGAGGATTTTCAGGAACTAACAGGAAAGCAGGAGAAACTCTGAAACCTGACGCGCGCGGCCCGCGGCTCCTGTGCGGTGTTTGCAGCGGATCCGGAGCGTGTTTCGGTGGAGTCTGGTTCGGTTATGGCCGGCGCGTCCCCCGCTCCTCCGCTCTGGTATCACCGGGATCTGAGTCGCGCCGCGGCGGAGGAGCTGCTCGCTCGCGCCGCGCGGGACGGGAGTTTCCTGGTGCGGGACAGCGAGAGCGTCAGCGGCGCGTATGCGCTCTGCGTGCTGTAAGAACCCTGCTTTATACATATATCAGCTTGCACGTTATATTTAGTGCTACAGAAGTGTGTTTGTCAACTTTCTGTCTTTCTTTGGCACCCGACGCATCTTTAATATCAGGAGCGTTGCGCTCGCGTCGCGTTGAGCGAAACAAACGGTTTGTGCAGTTCGAGAAACACATTGTTTTATAAAGTTTACAGTGCATCTAGACTCTGAAAGCTGCTGTTTGGAGAATGTTTAATCTTCACGAGCTGTTGTTTTGTGTTATTGTTTAGTTTTGCTGTGAGGGTTTATGTGTGTACAGTAAAGTTCAGTGTTCTAGTTTAACATCCAAACACTTGGAGATGGCCACGCAGAGATCACGTGACCAGTGTGACCTCCACCTCATCATGCATATAAATAACCAGGACAGTGCCATGCTCTTCTGTGAGAAGAACACGTGGCTGAAATACTAATGCAATAGTGCATACAATTTCCATTATGGATATAGATGTGTTCTAAATCCTTGCATTGCTGGAAATATGCAGAGAGACTTGTTTGCAAGCCATTGCAACATTTGCTGTCAGAATTAATCACTCTGTTGAGTCGGATCTTCTCCATGCATTGGTCAGATCAGCGTCCAGATGATTCATTTTGATTATGCAAATATTTTGAATTCATTTTTAGTTTATATAAATTAAAATTTGCAAAAAGTCTGTATGCAGTAATCACAAATGCCCATGAGACATCATCACTGACAGAAATTCCATCCTGATCCATTGAGAAAATATTAGTATATTATGAGATTTTGTATTAATTTGTACAATGTGACTGATTTGCATGTAAATATATGATTTTTAGAAAAACGTAAGCGTGACGGTGCACCCCAAACCTGAGCGTCAGTGGGGCGTAAATACATCGTACGAAACGTGATGACATTGAACGAATTATGCAAATTAGCAAAACATATAGTTACAAATTGTCAAAGTTTATTGGTCAAAAGTTGGTCTAAAAACTTTCTCAGGACGTTCTTGCAAGGTTCTCTCGTAGTTATGAACAAACGTTCTCCTGGTAATGATTATAGAACTTAGTTTAGAGTTATATATGTTCTCAAAACGTTATTTATAGATTGTTGATGGAACGTTTTTCTCGAAATGTTTCAGTTGGACGTCCGTCTAAATGTTTCAAATGTTACATTTGTTTCAGAACCTTCAGAGAACATTCAAAAGTAACGTTCTCATAATGTTTGGGACAACAACAAAAATGTAATATCCAGAGAACATTCACAAATTATGTTTTCAT
>CM041814.1:1219659-1224659 GCA_023376895.1 Aspiorhynchus laticeps
AATCGTTTGACAGCATTAGTGAAAAACAATTATTGACATTATTTTAATTGTAAGCTATGTATACAGCAGGGAAGTATTTGTTGTACAAATGTTTGTCAAATAAAAATGTAATTACAATGATATGCAATCCTTAAGAATGAGAATTACAAAAACTCAAAGGGAATTTGGAGGATAAATGTTCTTTTCATAAAAATAATCCAATGCAAGATGTCCTAATAATCTAATAGTTATAATGTTTTCATGCAACTTTGTTTACATCAGTAATGTTTCACATCGAATCCAGTGTTTCTACACGTGTGTGTGTGTGTGTGTGCACTGTAAAAAATAACCTTGACTTTAACGGTAAAAAACTGTGAAAATGCTACAGTAAAAACCTGTTAAATGGTTAAAGGTAAGTGTAAAATTTACAGGAAAAACCATAAACTGACATTCCCAGAATTCCCTGCGTTGCATTTAAAATTTTGCTTTTGTTTTTTCTTATCAGTTATGTTTATTAGGGTTGTGTGTTACATCTAATGTTGTTAAATTAATGTTTATTGCATATTTCAGTTTATTGAGATCATCATGATGGCGATCAGTGTTTGTGTGAATGACGCTGTGCTTCTTCTATATATGTTATTATTTAAAAGCTGCTTTGGTTCATGTGACTCTCATCACCTCCTGCTTTTGGTGGTTATCAGTGTATTACAAAGATACTAAACAGATTTCAGTACTTTAATAGGTTGGTATATTAACATTATATCAGTTAAAGGGATAGTTCACTTTGAAATTAAAATGTGGTATCTATCAGCTTACCCCAAGGGCATCCAAGATGTAGGTGTCTTTCTTTCTTCAGTAGATCCAATTTTGATGTTTTTAGGTCAAACCGTTCTAGTCTGTCAGTCATATAATGGCAGGTATAGGTCACTGTCTCTATAAGAGGGAAAAAGAACATGCACAGAGAAATCCAAATTAAACAATTCCCCATCGTAACTACACATTGATGGCCTAAGACACGAAACGAGCGGTTTGTGTGAGAAAACGAACAGTATTTATATCGTTCTTTACCTCTTGTACACAACCATGTCCAAGTGATCTGAGTGCACACACGCATCCGGTGTGTGACGTGTGTGTGCGCGCTCTGGCTCACGCTGCATTCACACGGGGCGTCGGCGTCAACGCTTGACGGAGGGCGTGTCTGAAGCGTGGTGCTGACGCAACTTTTCAAGCGCCAACGGAGGCATCAGCCAATCAGATCGCCTCATGCAAATACCCAATCCCGTTCATGCAACACCAGAGAGGTATGAGATTGGTTGTTGTAACTATGACGGCGCGTCAACACCACGCTTCAGACACGCCCTCCGTCAAGCGTTGACGCCGACGCCCCGTGTGAATGCAGCGTGAGCCAGAGCGCGCACACACACGTCACACACCGGATGTGTGTGTGCACTCAGATCACTTGGACATGGTTGTGTACAAGAGGTAAAAAACGATATAAATACTGTTCGTTTTCTCACACAAACCGCTCGTTTCGTGTCTTAGGCCATCAATGTGTAGTTAAGATGGGGAATTGTTTAATTTGGATTTCTCTGTGCATGTTCTTTTTCCCTCTTACAGAGACAGTGACCTATACCTGCCATTATATGACTGACAGACTAGAACGGTTTGACCTAAAAACATCAAAATTTGATCTACTGAAGAAAAAAAGACACCTACATCTTGGATGCCCTTGGGGTAAGCTGATAGATACCACATTTTAATTTCAAAGTGAACTATCCCTTTAATGAAATTACGGTATTTAACTGTAAATTTATGTTAAAACCGTAAAACCTAAAATGTTGCTACCGTATTTTTTACGGTAGAATTCCGGCAACCACAGCTGCCCGTTTTTTACCGTAAATTTAAAAATTGTAAAAATTAAAAAAAAATTTTTTACAGTGTGTGTGTGTGTTTGAGACAGGTGTGTGTGTGAGAGTGTGTGTGTGTGTGTTTGAGACAGGTGTGTGTGTGAGAGTGTGTGTGTGTGTGTGTGTTTGAGACAGGTGTGTGTGTGTCTGTGTGAGTGTGTATGTGTTTGAGACAGGTGTGTGTCCTGTGAGGTCATGTTTGCATGAGCAGGAAAGTGATGTGGATGTGAGTGTGTGCTTGACCACAGTGAGGTCAGTCAGTGCTGAACACATTTGGATGAGTTTATATTCACATGTGTTAGAACAGCTCAGTGTGTTAAAGGAATAGTTCACACAAAAATGAAAATGCACTCACTCTCAGATCATCCAAGATGTAGATAAGTTTGTGTCTTCATCAGGTTTGTAGAAATGTGTGTCTGCATCAGTGTCTCAGCAATGGATGCTCTGCAGTGAATGGGTGCCGTCAGAATGAGAGTCTGATAAAAACATCACAATAATCCACACCACTCCAGTCCATCAGTGAACATCTGGAGAAGACAAAAGATGAAACAAATCCTGCATTAAGATGTTTTAACTAAAATACATACAGTCCATAATAACTCTTCCTCAGTGAAAAAGTGCATCTTCTGTTGTCTCTCACATCAAAATCCAGCCACATATTTGTTTAGAGCTGTTTTGTCTTGTAAACGCTGCTTGATCTGTGCAGATTTCTCTCCTGATTCAGACCAGAACACTTTTTCACTGGAGGAAGAGTTATTATGTGGATTACTTGTGGATTATTATGATGGTTTTATCAGACTCTCATTCTGATGGCACCCATTCACTGCAGAGCATTCATTGCTGAGACACTGATGCAGAGACACATTTCTACAAACCTGATGAAGAAACAAACTCAACCTGATCTCAGATGAACTCATTTTTGGGTGAACTCTTCCTTTAACATGCAACTTTTTTGAGAGTGTGATGAGATCTTCAGGTTTTCACCAGCTCAAACTGAATTTATCCAGGGAGGAGTCGACAGGCTTTTTCTGTCTGTGGTCAAACACACACACACACACACACACACCACACACACACACACACACACACACACACACACACACACACACACACACACACACACACACACACACACACACAGACACAGACACACAGACACAGACACACAGACAGACAGACAGACAGACACACACACACAGACACAGACATAGACACACACACACGCACACACACACACACACACACACACACACACAGACACACACACACACACACACAGACACAGATACACACACAGACACACACACACACAGACACACACACACAGACACACAGATACTCACACACACACACACACACACACACACAGACACATACTCACACACACACACACACACACAGACACACACACAGACACACACACACACACACACACACACACACACACACACACACAGACACACACACACACACAGACACACACACACACACACACAGACACACACACACAGACACACACACACAGACACACACACACAGACACACACAGACACACACACACAGACACACACACACAGACACAGACACAGACACACACACACACACACACACACACACACACACACACACAGTCCTGTATCTGTCTGTTCATCTCATCTGTCAGTGTGTCTATATAAACCCGTGTTCAGACGCTGAGATCCCGCTGCTGCTGCTAGAAATGGGAAGCGTTTGTCTTGAGTCTAGACTCATGATTCACTCAAGTTTATTCACAAATACACACCGACTCAACACAGCTTCACAGTTAAGCTTTATAATATCTCAATATCTTCATGCCTTATAGTCACATCTAGCAGATTAGATCTGTGCGATAATATAGTTTACATTTTACAACATTATAAACAATTCTGACCTGGTTTGATGTTCTGGAGATCTCAGTCTTTTAGATTAAGAACACGTAATAATAACCATAGCACTAATAACAATAATACTTAACAAAAATAACACTAAAGCTGCATCTAAAACCCTTATTTGTGGTAAAATCACTGTAATGCGCCAGCGCTTTATTGCTTTTATGAAATGGCAGATACTGTGTTATTTTAGTATCATTTATATACTATTATAGTTGTTGTTAATTTTGATATTTTTTGTTTCTGTTAATTTTAATTTATACTTTTTAAAAATATATATTTTGATGTAAATATTTAGTATTTAGTAAGTTTTCTGCTTCACTTATTTTAATACTTAACTAAAAATTGATCAAAGTTAAGTGAGTTTGTGCTTAAAGCTTGCCAAATTAATGTTTTTATATTTTATATTATTTCAGTTAATGTTTATTTTATTATTAGTTATTATTTTATTATTAGTAATGAACATCTTTTTAATGATTTCAGTTTGACTTTGTCAATGATAATAACTGTGCAGTGATATTTAATACATAATTACATTTATTAAAGGGGTCATGACTTTTTTTTTATTATTTTAATACGTTTATTGAGGTTTACTTATAATGTTAATAAAGTCTTTTGCACAAATTTGGTTTCTCATATCATGACCCCTTTAATAATAACTACAATATTGCTGCAGCTGGTTTCTTACATTTAAACTAGTAGTTAATTCAACTCGTGTTTAACTCTACTAACAAACTAGTAGTTTATTTTAATATTAGTTTTTAATATTCTAATAATGTTATTGTATATAATTGTGATTATAACATTGTTTAAAGGTTACAAAAATGTTTCTTAGATGTTTATCAAGTACAAATATCATCATAAGGACATTTTAAGAATGTTGTTCTTTCTCTCAACATTATGAGATTATCAAATATTGATCAAGTGATAAACATTACTTTAAGAATGATTTTTTGCATTACTGACATTATTTTGCTATTTGATACTGTAAAGCTGCTTTGACACGATTTGTGTTGTTAACATATATTCATATAAATAAAGGTGACTAACGTTTACATATATAACTTAAAAAATATTAGTGAAAGTTGTGAGAAGTCCCTGTTAGCTGGTTACTCGCTGAGGAAGGTTTATTGAAGTTAAAACAGTAGTTTGTGTGAACGACCAGTTTATGTTTCAAAGATTAGTCTGAAGTTGAGAGAACGCCAGA
>CM041814.1:1229659-1232159 GCA_023376895.1 Aspiorhynchus laticeps
TGATGCCGTTTCCCGGCAAGACTAAAACAATAAAACCCATTATAAACGAGGCATTTGTTGCATCCAGTGAGGACATAATTACTGATTATAATGACTTATACTGTCTTTAAACATTACCATGTCTGCATTAGTGATCGGAGAAACAAGCGCTACTCTACACCGCTCTAAACTCACGTTTGAATCGTCAGAAGCAGAAACGTACTTACTTTGAGTCAGAAGCACCAGACTGTTCTTGTAAAGTTGGAATTGCTCCACTTTATAGAAACAGTCTTCGTGCAGACAGCATTGTAGGCTACTCTTCCAGGTTCGTAAAATGCGCTGCACACACTCCAGTATTTGTGTTGAACTGTTCTGGAGCAGTGTTGTAAATACATCTTAACCTCTGATTTCTAGTTGTGTCCCAAACAAAGTAGTTTGTCTTTCACAATGAAACACAGCGTCTCCAGAACATGACGCCGGCGGCTGCAACAACACTACAGACAGAATAATAGCTCCGCCTTCTTTCTTACGTAAACATTTGGGCGGAGTTATGCAAATCTTCCCACACCGTGACGTAGACATGTTTAAATGAGCTGTTTTAGGAGGACGTGGATGAGTTTTAACTTTTATAAAGAATATCTCTTTGGTTGTGAGACTTTAGTCTTTGCAGCTTCAGGGATCTTATCTATGCACGAACAGCTTGTGACGCTCCAAAGAGAAAGAAACACTTGAAATCGCATCATATGACCTCTTGAAAGGGATAGTTCACCCAAAAATGAAAATGTGATGTTTATCTGCTCTATCTCCAAGATGTAGGTGACTTCAGTAGAACACAAAGGGTGGTTTTTAACTCAAACCGTTGCAGTCTGTCAGTCATATAATGGCAGGCAATGGGACTCACGGCTTTGAGAGACAAAAAAACATACACAGACAAAACCAAATTAAACCCTGCGGCTCGTGACGATACATTGAGGTCTAAAGACACGAAACAATTGGTCTGTGCAAGAAACTGAACAGTGTTTATATAATTTTTTACCTCTGTTGTGAACGCGCTCAGGACAGTGCAGTGGATCAGAGGTAAAAAATATAAATACTGTTCAGTTTCTTGCACAGACCGATTGTTTCGTGTCTTTAGACCTCAATGTATCGTCACGAGCCGCAGGGTTTCATTTGGTTTTGTCTGTGTATGTTTTTTTGTCTCTCAAAGCCGTGAGTCCCATTGCCTGCCATTATATGACTGACAGACTGCAACGGTTTGAGTTAAAAATCTTCGTTTGGTGTTCTACTGAAGTCACCTACATCTTGGAGATAAACATCACATTTTCATTTTTGGGTGAACTATCCCTTTAAACAGACCTGTCCGTCATCTTCCACTGATGCAGTGTCTGATGAACATGATGCAGGACGACTGACTGACTGTGTTGGAGTTTATAAGAATGCAGTTATATGAGCCTAAAATTCAAGATATGAGGGCAAAAAATCACCCTCTTTTATTTATATCATATGATATAGTTAAGTAATATCACACCAGCAAGAGTGATGCCGCTATCCCCCAATATCTACGCCATTGCAAATGTGATGTTGATTTTATATGACAGTTCAATAAGCAAGCAGTTAATATTGTTACGTTTCAGACACATTGTGCCAGTTTTACTAACAACTTGCGCCAGCGCAAAATAGTACTGTCATGTTATACTAAAGACGCGCAGTGATGAATTAGCGCTGAAAAAACGTGGACACAGTTATGTTTGCACCTGAACTTATTGAATATGTATTTCTAGGAGTTTCCCTTTCAGGCAAAGTTAGGGTTAGGGTTTAAAAAAAGTTATGGGAGGAGAGTATTCAAATGAATCACGCAACAAGATTTACTAATGTTTGCGCTCGTCAAATTACTGGCATTTGCGCCATTATTTAACGTGCAAAAAAAGCATGTCTTAAACTATTTTGCGCTTGAAATGGATGCAATTATTGTTGCAGAGAACAGAGAGCGCGTGGTAAAAGAGAGAGGATTTTTTCCACATGTATTAATTTATTTTGAATGCCAGAAGAACACAATATCTGAGCATATCGTTAGCCAAGCCATGTTATTTTTAATTTGCTTTAGGAAATAAAAGACGACTTGTAACCCTCATCTAGGAGTCACGCAATACCAGCTCTATCAAAACTTCTAGCAAACCTTCATTTTATGGCGTCTGCTTCTTTTCAATGTACTGTGGGTTATTTATTTCTTTATTTGCGACTACGCTAATTTGCACTGCGCTTGGTATATTGCATTGGTCGATATGTAAATGAGATGTTGCATCTGTGTTCTTTAATTTGCGCGTTGTTAGTAAATCACACGCAGACATTTCCGCGCCCATCAGCGCTGTTTTGGAAATGTGCTCTCGCGATAATTTGCGCTGTTTAGTAAAACTGGCCCAATATTGTCTGTTTTGCCAATGAAAATAGTTCCAATCAAAGCCATAGCAGCACACAGCTGATACATTATTGAATGAATCCACAGTTTTGAGTCATTCATGGA
>CM041814.1:1244659-1247159 GCA_023376895.1 Aspiorhynchus laticeps
TCTCGTCAGTCTCACCTCACTCATCTTGTCTGTCTCACCTCACTCTTCTTGTCTGTCTCACCTCACTCTTCTTGTCTGTGTCACCTCACTCTTCTTGTCTGTCTCACCTCACTCTTCTTGTCTGTCTCACCTCACTCATCTTGTCTGTCTCACCTCACTCTTCTTGTCTGTGTCACCTCACTCTTCTTGTCTGTGTCACCTCACACTTCTTGTCTGTCACCTCACTCTTCTTGTCTGTCTCACCTCACTCTTCTTGTCTGTGTCACCTCACTCTTCTTGTCTGTGTCACCTCACTCTTCTTGTCTGTGTCACCTCACACTTCTTGTCTGTCACCTCACTCTTCTTGTCTGTCTCACCTCACTCTTCTTGTCTGTGTCACCTCACACTTCTCGTCTGTCTCACCTCACTCTTCTCGTCTGTCTCGCCTCACTCTTCTCGTCTGTCTCGCCTCACTCTTCTCGTCTGTCTCGCCTCACTCTTCTCGTCTGTCTCGCCTCACTCTTCTCGTCAGTCAGCTCGCCTCACTCTTCTCATCTGTCTCGTCTCACTCTTCTCGTCTGTCTCGCCTCACTCTTCTCGTCTGTCTCGCCTCACTCTTCTCGTCTGTCTCGCCTCACTCTTCTCGTCAGTCAGCTCGCCTCACTCTTCTCATCTGTCTCGCCTCACTCTTCTCGTCTGTCTCGCCTCACTCTTCTCGTCTGTCTCGCCTCACTCTTCTCGTCAGTCTCACCTCACTCTTCTCGTCTGTCTCACCTCACTCTTCTTGTCTGTGTCGCCTCACTCTTCTTGTCTGTCTCGCCTCACTCTTCTCGTCTGTCTCGCCTCACTCTTCTCGTCTGTCTCGCCTCACTCTTCTCGTCTGTCTCACCTCACTCTTCTCGTCAGTCAGCTTGACTCACTCTCCTCACGTGATAAATTAAATCTGATCTGTGATGCGTGACTGTAGTTCGTTCGGTGTGCTGTATTGAGCAGCCGCGTTCAGTTTTAATTGTAGTGTCCTCTAACTGAACTAAATTATTTATTTATTTATTTTTACTTTGCGCTACGTCATCGCCCCCTTTCGTTACCCCAGCCGCCCCCTCATCAGTGCTGCGCTGGCGCCGGCTCTGTGCAGTACTCTAGTGTACTCAGTAGTGACCGGTGTGACCCGCACAGCTGTGAGTCTGAACACTCTCTCTCTCTCTCTCTTTCTCTCTCTCTCTCACACACACAGGAAATCCTCAACTACATCAACAGGAAGGAGTTTGAGCCATTGTTGAAGGTGGATCAGCTAAATCTGGAGAGAGAGAAGAACAAGGTCTTCCTTCGCTTCGGTACGCCTCACCTCTGTCTGTCTGTGTGTCTAATAAACAAACAAACAAAAAAAAAATATATATATACACAGTCAAACCAAAATTTATTCAGACACATTTCTCTCATTATATCACAGTTTATTCTCTATAGTTTAGAAAATGGTACTAAAATATGACGAGTTAAACTGCGTCAGAAAAAATTGATCTTGATAATATCAGATAACTTTGATAGAAAGTTATGTAATGAATTGGGTTGAATATCTGTCAGATGTTAAATTTAAGACACAATTAGATAAAACCAATTTAGCTCAACTAATTACCAAACAATGTAATAACCGTGTGTGTAAAAACTAAACAATGGTTTACTGAACAAATTGATCTTTCTTTAAATAAATTAAATTATTTTTTAAATTTTCTAAGGGATAAAAATCTACCTCAGCTTCTGCTCTAAACTATAGAGAGCTCTTTTACATCACTATAAGGTTACAATTAACAACAGAGCCCAAATTTAATTCAATTTCTATTTATTTTTAACTATAATAATCAACACTCAAATTAAAAAAATTGTATGCAAACGTAAATTCTTTTTAAATTAACTTCTAAATTATGCAATTTTTATTTGCTGTTGAAATATGATAATTTACCGAGTCATAACTTGTTTCATAAAATATTTATTTAAACGTACATTAAATAATTAAGACATCACTAACAGGTAAAGTAAATATAATGAAGTATAGTCTAATATTTAGCGAAATGCTCTTCTCTAGAATTTATTTCTAATGAACTAATGAGCTGTAGACTGTAGCTGAGGTAAATGAAATGCTACGTGACATTTTAATGACGTCTTTCCACGGTTAAAACACTAATTGAGCGATTACGTGAGGGGTGAGATGTTCATTCATGTTTATTTCACGTTAAAACTAGTAATAAAGAGGAAGAGGAAACTTTTCGGTACGAATACGTGTACCGTTACACCCCTAATACCTGTATGTATAAATAATTCTGAAATATTTTATAGTAATATTTTGTTCTTCTTTTGCAATGAAACTAGACCTCAAACTTTACCCTCATGTACAAGGATTTACAGTATTTATTGTGTCTCTAGGTTATTTACATGTGTCTTTGAGATTTGAGTGTCTTGGCTTAACAGCATTTCATTTCCCTGCCGTATCATTTCCTGTGTGTGTCTGTCTGTGTCTGTGTCTGTG
>CM041814.1:1257159-1264659 GCA_023376895.1 Aspiorhynchus laticeps
TATTGTATTTAATTTAATTTACCATTTATTTTATTGCAGGTATTTTTTATTTTTTTTAGTTGTAGTCATTTTAGTTCTTCAAGTTAAACAACAATAGGAAATGTTGCCTTGGTAACAATCTGAAATAAAATAAGTTTACGTTTTAGTTTATTATTATTTTATTAAATAAAAAAAATATATATATTATTATTATTATTATTGCAATTTATTATTATAATTTTATTTAATTTCAGTTAACACTTATTTCAAGTAATGAATATGTTTTAGAATGTGTTTTTGATGGTTTAGATTTAGCTGTAGTTAACAATAATAACGTTTGCTTTGATATTCATCACCCGTCTGTTGTTTGGTTCTGTCAGAGGTAAACCGGATCCGTTCGAGGGCGACGTCACGACGTGCAAAAACAGCTTCAATAACCCCGCCTACTACATTCTAGAAGGTGTTCCCAACCAATCCGCTGCTCTGGCCTCCGACATGCTCCCGAGCTCCGCCCTCCCTCCGCTAGCCAATAAAACAGCTCCTCCTGCAGGCGGTGTGGGGAAAAACAAGCCGCCCAGTGGAAGTTCTGCACCGGGTCGCAGGCAGACGTCTGGACGCCCGGTCCGGCCCATCAGCGAGGAAGGGTCTTCGGAGGATGATGGGAACATCGGGTCTCTAAATCGCCCCCCGCCTGATTTCCCTCCTCCTCCGCTGCCCAAAGGAGCTCTGGAGACGGTGGAGAACTCGTTCGGAAAGCTCGACGTCAAGATCCCGCCCCCGTCTGCGGTTCCGTCCAATCTGCTGTCGTCGCCCGGCTCTGGAGGAGGAGGCGTGGCCTTCTGTCTGGACGCTCCGCCCACGCTGAACCCGAGCTCCGCCCCTTTCCGGCGAGGAGGCGGGGCCTCGGGACTGGACGACCAGTCGTGTTCGGTGCTGCAGATGGCCAGGACTCTGAGTGAAGTGGAGTATCCTTCAGGGAGAGGCTTGAAGACGAGCGCTCCTCACATCAGAGGCCTGACCTTCCCTCCGCGCTCCATACAGGAGGAGAGCATCGCAGAAGACCTGCCTGAGGAGGTGTGTTCATCTACACACCAGCAGCTCAGCATACAGCGTCTGCAGCGTCTGTGTCTTGGAATATTTGATTGCATTTTTATAATTAAATATAAATATTTTAACTTATATTTATTAATTGTATAATGTTAAAATATTGAAATAATAATAATAATAAGAAAAATCAAGAACTTTTTATTTAGTTAATAATAATATTAAGAATTATTAATAATGGCAAATAACAATTATTAATAATAATATTTATTCATATAAAATAATATGTAATACATTGTTAATAATAATAGCAACAATAATTAATCATAATAGTATTTTATTATCTACATTTTAAAATGTTTTTCTAATATTTTATTAATTTTATAATGTTAAAATATTGAAATAAGAATAAGAAAAAGCAAGAATTATTTTTTATTTTGTTAATAACAATAATTATAATATTGTTATTAAGTATTATTAATAATGGCAATGAACAATTATTAATAATAATATTTATTAATATAAAATAAGATTGATTACATTGTTAATAATAATAGCAACAATAATTAATAATAATAGTATTTTATTATTTACATTTTTTTTATTTGTTATTCTAATATTTTATATTTATAAATTTTATAATGTTAAAATATTGAAATAATAATAAGAAAAATCAAGATTTTTTTTTTGTTAATAACAACAATAATAATATTGTTATTAAGTATTATGAATAATGGCAATTAACAATTATTATTAATAGTTTATTAATATAAAATAAGATTTATTACATTGTTAATAATAATAGCAACAATAATAGTATTTTATTATTTTATTACATTTTTTAAGTTTGTTATTTTAATATTTTATATTTATTCATTTTATAATTTAATTAAAAATATTTAAATGTTGCTAATACTACTACTAATAATAATAATTTTATTAATAATAACAATTAGTAATTAATAATAATTATTAATTTATAATTTCATTTAAATGATGATGATGATAATTATATTGTTAATAATATTGATAATTATATTGCTAATAATGATAACAATAATAAATAATTATTAATATTAATAATTAGTCATTATTAATGGATATTACTTTAGGTTAATACATTTAATAATTATTATGAAGTCAATATTTTTAATTGCATTAGAAATGTCAGAAAGAGCTTTATTATCAAGTATGTTTACACACGATGAATCTGACAGGAGTCTGAAGACGTACTGTAAACATACATGATACATAGAAATAACACAGAAGAGATGAATGTAACACTAATATAAGAAAATTAAATAATGCACGATTATTATACATGATTATGTGACTATAAATGACTATAATATATAACAATATTTGATTTGTTTTTAGTCGCAATACTATTAATATAAACTAATCTGTATTAACTCTTTCCCCGCCAGCGTTTTTGCTGACTTTCACTAAACTTTCATGGCTACCAGAATATTTTGTTTTATGAATATATGAACATGCAATACATCAAAACAAAATCAGACCCTTTACTTTCAAACAAAACAATCAGTTTTATTCTAGCTTCAAGCATTGTTTTTTTATCAACACTTGAATGTAGGTAGGTTTCATGCATTTTGAGCAAAAAGCTGAGAAAATCGCATTATTATCAAATACTACATCTGGATCATATTCAGTAATATTATCAAAGCAAAGATGCAGTAGATGAGTATCTCAAAGCTTCACAGGTGTTTAACTCTTTCTGGATCCACATTTCACTCTAACATTAGACAGATTTCATTTATATGCGGTTAGTGTTCATGATCGCATTATTTTTCATATGCATATGTTTACATATGAGATCGCACGTCTTCCTCGTCTGTGTTTTTGATCGAGTGATTCTAGACTCATTCAGGAGATGCGCCAGCACCTGACTAACTAATACTAACTTACCTATTCTATTTAAAAAAAAAAAAAAAAAAAAAAAAAAAAAATCCTAGCTACGTGTACTGTGCGAGACTAACTGAGACTTGTCATGGCACTTGTATACTGTTGCTCTCTCGATGGTCTGATTGCTTCTATTGTTCTCCTCATTTGTACGTCGCTTTGGATAAAAGCGTCTGCTAAATGATTAAATGTAAATGTAAATGTGTAACAGCGCCCCCTAGCGTATCACAGTGAGAACACAAGTATGAAAGTCAGTGTTTGTCAGGGAAAGAGTTAGTAACTGTTGATTGTTGTGGCAGGGTCTGTGGCGTGACGAGAGCAGCAGCAGTCTGTCGGTGGAGAGCAGTGTTGGAGAGTGGCTCCAGAAGCTCGGTCTGCAGCATTATGAGGAAGGTCTGCTTCACAACGGCTGGGACGATCTGGAGTTCCTCAGGTGTGTTAGATCAGTGGTTCTCAAACTCTTTACAGTGGCGTACCCCCAGGGGCATTTAAAGTCCGTGTAAACTCAATATTAAATATGTGTTCTGAGTTAGTCACACCACAGAAAAATGTGTTATTAACCACCCAGACAAATTTGAATGCAATGTAATAAAACTCCTAGCATAAATAAATGTGTGTTCTGAGTTAGTCACACCACAGAAAAATGTGTTATTAACCACCCAGACAAATTTGAATGCTAAAAAAACCGCCTAGTAAATAAAATAAGGTATCAAAATCTTGAAAAAATCAGCAGTATTCTCTGCTCTCAAACGCTGGGGGCGTGTCCACTGAAGCCACGCCCACTCGCCGTCTCTCTCAACTCCTCTGCAGCTTATTTAACAAGGAGACCGAGCTGTTTTGTAAATGATCACAACCAGGTGTTATGCATTTACGTGACGAAGGCATAGCTAGCTAGGAAACTGTAACTAACGGTAATGACAGTAACTCGCGATTGAGCCGTGAACCACTGATGCTAATGCGCTCTAGTTATTAGGTGTGCTCGACTTGAAGCAGCGCTGCAGAACGATCAGTGTTTGACAGAGAGAGCGATTGGAAAGCATCAGGAGCGTCTGCTCTCTGTAGCTCTCGCTGTACTTTGATGTCACACACCGGTCTGCTTCAAGTCGAACACACCTCTTATAGTGTTGGGGGCGGGGCCGGTGGCTCGATTACATCATCAAGTCCTGATTTAGCCCCGCCCTAAAAATCCTGATCACGAAAATGCTGAAAAACTGTGTAACTCCACAATTAAAGGTATCATAGGTGATTGTCTTCAGAAACATTTGTTGTTATTCTGGTTGAAAGTCTCTTCACATCCTGATAGCAATCATTAAGTTAAGTGGTCTAAATGTATTTATATATTCTGTGGAAGGTGTAGGACCAAGAAATGTTCATCCAATCAAAACGCTCGGTCCGAGCGTTTTAATTGTCTTTTCTACCTGTCTGTCAACGTATGTATTTGCATACCTCTGCGCACCCTGTTCGCGCAGACACGATACGTCATCAGCGCGTTCACACACGCTGTGCAGACAAACATCAACAACCCAATCTTTCGTCCTGGTATTGTAGTACTTTTACTAACTGTGCTGTAAAGTTCTCTCACTGGTGAAGGACACATGATGTCGTCCAGCAGTTCCCAATTCCAGTCCATTTTGCATATTTTGCATGTCTCGCTTGGTTAACACACCTGATTCAGATAACCAGCTCGTTAGAAGAGAGCTACGTGCATGAACTGTGTTCCGATTGACATGCTCCCTACACAGTGTGCATTGCTCCCTACTCCCTGAGCAGGGAAATCCGTTTAAGGTTATTTCACTTTGGAACATTCATTCACGGATTTGACTTCACACACAGATGAAACTTACTAGAGAAGTGTGACATGGTATACCTTTGTAAATAAATACAATTTAAATTCACGTCTCGCACACTTTGCATGGAACATATACGCTTGCTTTGAACTGGAATCATGGCGGAGTATCTGGTGATGTCCACTTCGCAGGGCACTTATGACTTACGGTCGAATAGAACAACTGTCGGACGTGATCAGATATACATATGAAATGTGCAGAGCGGGGAGGGTGCGAGGACTGTTATTGTAAACCGTTGATGTAGTAATTTAATGTCGTCTCTGGTATTCCGCTCTCGGAGCGTATGTGCGTTCAGGGGGCGTGGCTTTGGACGGCGATTGCAGGGAGGGCGGGACGTTCGCGTTCAGTGCTATCAGGGTAAAGTTAGCATTTTCCGAGATGTCCCACTACACCTTTAAGTACTACATAGTTCACAGTCTTTGTAACATGTTTCAGCAATGCATTTCTAACATTTATAATGTGTTTACAAACAATTCTCACAATTGACTTTACACGGACTTTAACGGTACCCCACTTAGACAATATTTGCCCCTTAAATTGATTTCCAGGTGTTTTTTTGTTTTTTTTTTACCTTTAGGGAGGCAAAGTTTTCCTAGCCTTATTATTAATTGTATATCATGTTTTATGTCATATTCTTAACATGCCATTAAGTGCATTATTAATATAATAAATAAAGCAATAAATGATGGCAAAATGAAGTGATGCGTGTAGATTTAAAACTAAAATCTCCAGTAGGTGGCAGTAAGTCACTGTTTTAAAGTGCTCCTATTATGAGTTATGAAAGGTTCATATTTTGGTTTTGGGATCAACAACAACAGGTTGAGATGCATGCAAGCTCAAAAACACTTTAATTTTCTTATAATATGATTTATTTTTAGCTTATCGACTCCCAAACGATTCATTTTTCCAAACTCCTCCTCTGCGTGACGCTACTCTGCTCTGATTGGTCGATTTAAAGCAGTGGTTACTTTGTGTACAGCGTTACCATGGAAACGGCTATTTTGCTCCAACAGCGCAACAAGTAGGCGGGTAATATGCTAATGATTCATTTTGACGTCAACATGAAAGATTGGTTTTAAAAACGACTCGTTTCAATGATTCAGAGTCGACTCTTTCTTTTGAGAGACGATAACTTTATACACGGAGCTCTTTCAGATTTAACACTTTGCAGAGTGTTTTCATTCACTTACACACTGCATTAAAGATCATCTTCAGAAATACATAATAGAGGCACTTTAATGAGCGAAGCGTCCTGTCATTCATTCATTCATTCAGTCAGTAACGAAGCAAATGGTTGTAGTTATGAATGAGTTATTCATCACTGACTCTCTGAATCGTTTAAAGCTGAAGATTCCTTCACTAATGAAACAGTTGCAATCGTTTGGAAATTCAGGGGAAATTGCATTCAACAAGTACTGTTATACTGCTTCAAAACAACATCCATAAACCTGGAGTTTCCATAAACATTGCCTCATATCTCGTATTGATGAAGACAAACACAGTCATACGACTAAACAACAGTGGAACATTTATATAAAAAACATTCATATAATATAAATGACTAATCAATTAATGAATCAGTGAAATGGGTATATAAATGACTATAATGATTATTATATTATTATTTGTAGCAATAGCCAACAATACATTGTATGGGTCAAAATTATCCATTTTTCTTTTATGCCAAAAATCATTAGGATATTAAGATCATGTTCCATGAAGATATTTTGTAAATTTCCTACCGTAAATATATCAAAACTTAATTTTTTATTAGTAATATGCATTGCTAAGAACTTCATTTGAACAACTTTAAAGATGATTTTCTCAATATTTAGATTTTTTTGCACCCTCAGATTCCAGATTTACAAATATTGTCCTATCATAACAAACCATACATCAATGGAAAGATTATTTATTCAGCTTTCAGATGATGCATAAATCTCAATTTTGAAAAATTGACACCGTTTTGTGCTCCAGGGTCACAGATGAAGTCATGTACAGTAGCATTTAATTTTAGTTATTAGTTATTTCTCCTGTTTTCAGAAGGTTTCATGTTGTATATTGTTAATTTAATGTCTATTAAAGTTGTCAGTGCCGTTATTATTCATATTAATTATTATTAATAAAGTGTTAATGTTTGAAAGCAAAACGGTTAAGACGGCCATAAGTTTAGTACCATAATTTTACTCTTTTAAAATATTATTATTATTATGAAATGCTTATTTTACCATACAGTAGGGTTAGTATTATTAGTAATATATTATGATTTAATTTTTATAATTTGAGCAAATAAAAATATTTAAATGGCACCATAAGTGTCCTGAACTTTTAATTTAAAAAAAGATATTTATACTATTTTTAAAAAATCTTCCTGTGTATTTTTAATTTAATGTTTATTAAAGTTTTTCAGTGTAATTTGATTTTACACCAAATTAAATTTATCTAGTTTAACGTTTGTAAACAAAGAAATTAACACAACCATAAATTTTAGTGTTCAGTTTAAAAAAAAAAAAAAAAATGTATTACCGTACAGTAGGGTTAGTATTATTATTGTGGTAATATATGATATAATTTAATTTTTATAATTTAACAAATAAAAGGTGTAATGTGCAAAAAGTATGACAAATTAGTAAATCATGTAGGTATCCAAAATGTTATTATTATAATGTAATGTAATTATTTTTTAACAGTTTACTTTTTACTGTAATTA
>CM041814.1:1274659-1282159 GCA_023376895.1 Aspiorhynchus laticeps
CATCAAACCCCATTAGTGACCATATAAGGGCGTCTCCACTAGATGACCATCAAACCCCATTAGTGACCATATAAGAGCGTCTCCACTAGATGACATCAAACCCCATTAGTGGCCATATAAGAGCGTCTCCACTAGATGACCATCAAACCCCATTAGTGACCATATAAGAGCGTCTCCACTAGATGACCATCAAACCCCATTAGTGACCATATAAGAGCGTCTCCACTAGATGACCATCAAACCCCATTAGTGACCATATAAGAGCGTCTCCACTAGATGACCATCAAACCCCATTAGTGACCATATAAGAGCGTCTCCACTAGATGACCATCAAACCCCATTAGTGACCATATAAGAGCGTCTCCACTAGATGACCATCAAACCCCATTAGTGACCATATAAGAGCGTCTCCACTAGATGACCATCAAACCCCATTAGTGACCATATAAGAGCATCTCCACTAGATGACCATCAAACCCCATTAGTGACCATATAAGGGCGTCTCCACTAGATGACCATCAAACCCCATTAGTGACCATATAAGGGCGTCTCCACTAGATGACCATCAAACCCCATTAGTGACCATATAAGAGCGTCTCCACTAGATGACCATCAATCCCCATTAGTGACCATATAAGGGCGTCTCCACTTCCATATATGCTTTGAGTGATCTGAAACATGTTTTTCCATACTTTTCTCAATATTTATGACGTACACATCACATTCAGAAGTATTAAGGGTAGTATGGCAGTATTTGATTTCAATTCAACCTCTAAAGAAACACATAAAAGACATGCGACGAGAACCTTAAACCTTCGTTGCAGTTCACGCTGCATCAAAAATGTCTTTATATTCAAAACATTTTTAGACCTTTTTTTTTTCTTCCAAAATAGAATGGATGTTATCTATTGAACACATGAGGTTTTTTTACTGATTTTTCATGATTTTATACATGTATCACTGTTTCAAAGTAAAGCTCAGAACTCGCTCTCTGACTCTGATGCGTACTGTGTTTGCAAATTAATAAATTACAGCTGCTCTGTAAAATATTTCAAAAATGAGTTACCAAATATGAAAACTAGAGTCTTTAAGCGTTCAAACGAGATATAGTTTGTCAAGATTACTTTGGGTTCAGACTAAGATTTTACTGTTTAAACATGTAATGATAAGTGGACCCGTGACAGTTAACAGGTTAAGAATAACGTTTCCAAAAGTGGGTTTTAATATTGATGCCATAGAAGAACCATTTAAAGAATCTTTCAGTGAAAATGTCTTTAAAGAACCATTTTTTCTTAGTGTGAAGAACATTTTTAGAACATTCTTTCCACAATAAAAAACGTTTGTGCAATGGATAGATTTCATGGATGTTAAAGGTTCTTCATGGAACCATCGATGCCAATAAAGAACTTTTATTTTTAACCTTTATATTCCACAAAAGGTTCTTTATATTGGATTTGTGAGGAAGAGCGACGAGCATGAGCACGTGAATCTACACCAAACGCTGAATAATGAAGGGCGTTTTCAGAGCCATGCTGTAGAACAACAATTTTTGGTTCCACGCAGAACCTAATCATCTAAAAAACCTTCACAATTAAAAAAAATGGTTTGATGATTCCATGAAGAACCTTTAACATCCATGGAACCTGTTCCTGAGGTTCTTTATAGTGGAAAAATGTTCTTCACACCTTGAAAAAAAACATGTTAATTTAGGAACTGTTCATTAAAGGGTTCTTTGGGGAACCAAAAATGGGTCTTCTATATGAAATTAACATTTGGGACCTTTATTTTTTACCTTTATTATCCTATATTTAGTGTTTTTCCACTATGAACTCTTTAAAATAAACTTTCCAAAAGTGGGTTTTAACATTGATGCCATAGAAGAACCATTTCTGGTTCCCCAAAGAAAAATAGTTCTGTAAAGTACCATTTTTTCTTAGTGTGAATTACATTAAATATATATATATATCATTATAAAGAAGCTTTTGTGGAATGGATGCCAATCAAGAAGCTTTATTATTAAGAGTGTAGAACCTTTATATTCCACAAAAGTCTTTTAAAATCATCTCCACACCAAGAAAAATAAAAATGTCCCGTCGGTTCTGGAACCAAACCTGAGGAAGAGCGACGTAACGATTCTCTGAAGCATGTAAATCTACATCTACACCAAAAACATAAAGCATTTTTGGTTCCTTAAAAACCTTTCAGTGATCAGTTCTTAAAAGAATCATTTTTAATTAGTGTGAAGAACATCTCAATCATTTAAAAAAACTTTTTATTCAACCTTATCACCAATAAACTCTTTTGAGAGTAAAACACATTATGAAGAATATTCATATTTAAGATTAGATTGGTAATTTAGGAACGGATCATTAAATATTGTGAATATTTGGTTCCAGATCTTCTAATGCATTACATTTTTTTCAGTCTGAGATGTTTCTGCATAAATCTGTCTTTATTTGTCATTTCTCCTGCTGGACTAAACATGTCTGCACCTTCATTTAAGAGGCAATGAAGAGATAATTTACAGCATCATTCGGGATATTAATGTGCATCTATAAGGCGTCGATCTTCCTTTAGTGGTTCCATGGATGATGAAGGTTCTTCATGGAACCATCGAAGCCAATAAAGAACCTTTATTTTTAAGAGCATGAGACCTTTCCATTCCACAATATATATATACTGTATATATATTTTAAATGTTCTTCACACTAAGAAAAAATGCTGAAATACTGAAAGCTTCTCAGAAATGGTTCTTCTATGGCATCGAAAACCCTCTTTATTTTTAAGAGCACAGACAGATTATAGCTGCTATAAATCAATCTAATAAAATCAACTAAATTAATTACATTTGGAAGCGTCTGCGAACAGCGCTGCAGGCAAAAGAGCGAGACAAAGATATTTAAATCAGCCAAAATTCTATTTGTTTTGTTAGATTTTTATACGAATAAAAATGCGTATCAATAGCACGATTTTTTTAAATATTTTTTTTTTTTTTTGCATGCCATTTATACGCAGAAACTGACTTTGGCGTGCATATAATACGCATTTTTGCATGCATATAATGCGCACCCACCCCACATCCCTAAACCTAATTATTGCGTATCATATGCACGCCGAAGCCAATTTCTGCATATAAACAGTACGCCGAATAGAAACAGAAAAACGTGCCATTTATGCGCAGAAACTGACTTTGGCGTGCATATAATACGTATTTTTGCATGCACATAAAACGCACCTACCCCACACCCCTAAACCTAATTATTGCGTATCATATGCACGCAGTCGTGCCATTTATACGCAGAAACTGACTTTGGCGTGCATATAATACGCACCTACCCCACACCCCTAAACCTACTGCGTATCATATGCACGTGCCACTGAAACGCATTTTTAAAGTAAAAACGCTTCTGAAAATCAGTCCTGGGGTTCTGCAGACTCACCTGCACCCGGGCCTCGGTCAGGTCGATCTTCAGCGCGAGCTCCTCACGCGTGTAGATGTCTGGGTAATGCGTCTCCGCGAAGACGCGCTCCAGCTCCTTCAGCTGAGAGCTCGTGAAGGTCGTGCGGATCCGCCGCTGCTTGCGCTTCTCGTTCAGACCGGAGGGGTCCGAGAAGAACTTGTACGGAACTGAAAGAGCAACGAAGATCAGTGAATCAGTGAGGAGAGATTTGTGGAGCTGTTTAAGAGGAAATATGTGAGGCTTGAGTAGCTCAAGAAAGAGATGAACTTCTATTGCTTATAAATATATTTTCTCTTAAACAATCAGAATGCGTTTTATTCTGTAGAAGCGCGCTGAGAAAATCAGTCCCATAAAGTATAACATTAATATTCGTGGCGTGAGTTGATGAGAGTACTTTTAGACATTACTGTTATTAAATTATACATTTTTACTTTTAAATTATAGACTTCTTAATTCTGTGAAAATTCCGTGAATATAATAATTATATATTGGCACAGAAATATCAGTCGAGACAGGATGAATTCGTTTCTCGTTTTCATATCCAATAAACGCTCTGTTTAATTATAGATCTGTGGGACATAATTAAATTAATTACTTTAAATGAATTTGCGCGTCAAATTATATAACATAAATTAATTCAATTCAGTCCCGTTTAACTCTTAAAACTAAGATTCTAGTTTGACTTTGCAACTATACATATTTTAAAGACAATGTATTCCTTTATTTCATAATTAAATGAGCTTTATATTTAAAAAAAATAGTTTTAGGTGGATCATCATTTGCGTTTATCATTTGACACCTGTTATATTTTATAAGCAACACTGTATATAGCCAGCAATACATTGTATGAGTCAAAATTATTGATTTTTATTTTATGCCAAAAATCATTAGGATATTAAGATCATATTCCATGAAGATATTTAGTAAATTTCCTACCGTAAATATATCAAAACTTAATTTTTGATTAGTAATATGCATTGCTAAGAACTTCATTTGAACAACTTTAAAGATGATTCTCAATATTTAGATTTTTTAGCACCCTCAGATTCCAGATTTTCAAATAGTTGAATCTCAGACAAATATTGTCCTATCATAACAAACCATACATCAATGGAAAGATTATTCATTCAGCTTTCAGATGATGCATACATCTCAATTTCCAAAAATGGACCCTTATGACTGGTTTTGTGCTCCACATATATGAAGAGTTTCAAGCTCCTGTGTGCCGTTTTAAGTGTGTGTGATTTGCGCGGTGTGTGTGTGTGTGTGTGTGTTACCTGTGCTGTAAGGCGCGGGCTGGTGCTCTCTCAGCGCGCCCAGAGTGCAGCTGGCGGAACCGAGCGGAGCGCATCCCGGGTTGGAGCTGAAGCCGGTTCGGATCGGGTTGTACTGGAACGTGTTGGCCTGACTGCACGAGTTAAAGTCCGCGTACGCCGACGCCTCCATCGCCGCCATGCACGAGTCATACGTGTTCAGATACGAGTAATCCATTTTGTACATGTGGAGCGCGGACGGAGACGCGAAAGCTCCGGGTGCGGCGTCAAACTCCAGCGGAACGCGTGGTTTTCTCGCGGTATCCAGCGCGTGTCTCTCGGTGCCGGTGTTCCGGTGCTCTGCTGCGGCGGGCGGCTCGCGGTGTGTTTATAATAAAGTTGGTGTCCGGGAGACAATGGCGAGGCGGTGGTCTCTGTTTGCATGACAATGTCTCAGCGCTGAACGCCTCCTCCCCTCTGCTCCTCCATGCATCTCTAATGCACCTCCGCGTTAACCCTTTCCATCACCATCATCCTCATCCTCATCATCCTCATGGTCAGTCTCCTGCTTTATATTTGCTCGTCTGAAATCTCCTCTTTCTGTGTTTGCACTCTTAAAAATAGAGCATCTTCACAGCGAGGTGTAAGGTTCGTTACACTTTATTTTAAGGTTACAGTGTAGTTATAGGCTACATTTAAGTACTGAGTAATATTAATTACCTTTATGCACTTACTATAGGGTTAGTAACAATTTATTGTTATTATAATAGTAAGTGCATGTAACGTGTAACAAGGACACCTTAAAATAATAATAATAATAATCTGAAGAACCTTCTTTCGCCACAAAGAAGCTTTTGTGAAACAGAAAGGTTCTTCAGATGTTAAAGGTTCTTCTAGTGCATCGTGCAGCAGCTTTATTTTTAAAGTGTATTCCGTTCAGCGCGCGCAGATATCATTTTAAATAAATGACTATTAATGGCTATTAAGACTAATGTCATTAGGGCGAGAATGGGCGAGTTTTCAAGAGCTCACGCTAAATGAATTGTGGGATTGTTCGAGCTTTAATGTGGTTCTGGTTGTAGTGTGAGATGAAGTTTAATTTGATTGCAGGAATAATGGCCTTTATTTAAGAGCGCACGCGAACCCCCTTCGAGTTGATGGGGGGGGGGGGCATATAGACTTTAGACGCTGAATAAAATAAAATAAGATAAAATTTTTAATTAATGTCGCGTTAATGTTGTTGGTTTATTCGCCGTGTTTTGATCAGAAATGTCGCGCGCGTCTCTTGAAGGAAACCTGCTGCTCACGGTCACGCGCATCTGTTTGCTGTCAGTCACTATATTACACACCAGAAATATCCAGAAATCATTTTATCTGAGAGTTAAATAATGTGATGCATAAACGAAACCCCCCCCCCCCCCCCCCCCAAAAAAAAAAACACATTAAAAAATAATTAGACGGATATTATCCATGCAGTTACAGCCACATTATCTTTGTTTACTTTATCAGTTTGCGTCGTTATGAATTGCTCATTTTTAATCAAACAATAATTATCATTTAACATTAAGATCGGTTACACTTTATTTTGATAGTCCACTTTAGACATTCTACTAACTATAAGTAACTTTGCAACTACATGTGTACTAACTCTCAGAGTAGACTTAGGTTAGGTTTAGTGGAATAAGTTGACATACATTTCTCATAATCAGTATGTAGTATGTTGTGGACCCATCAGAATGAAGATATTAATCAGACAGTCTACTAATACTCTAATAACTGCTAGCTGACATGCAAAGTTACTCACTGTTAGTAGAATGTCTAAAGTGGACTATCAAAATACAGTGCTACCTAAAATAATCACATTCAAAATTATGCAATAATAATCGCATTAAACCGGGAACCTGTTATCAAATTAGGGACAAAATGCATTTGTATGTAAATGCGCCATATTTTAGCCATATGTGTCCCTGGAGCACAAAAGCAGTCATAAGCAGCACGGGGATATTTGTAGAATACACTGTATGGGTCAAAATGATCGATTTTTCTTTTATGCCAAACATCATTAGGATATTAAGTAAAGATCATGTGTAAATTTTCTACATCAAAACTTCATTTTTGATTAGTAATATGCATTGCTAAGAACTTCATTTGAACAACTTTAAAGGTGATTTTCTCAATATTTAGATTTTTTTGCACCCTCAGATTCCAGATTTTCAAATATTGTCCTATCATAACAAACCATACATCAATGGAAAGATAATTTATTCAGCTTTCATATGATGCATAAATCTCAATTTCACAAAATGCACTCTTATGACTGGTTTTGTGCTGCAGGGACACATATGTGTCAAGGAACACGGATTGGTTTCAGGTGTTAGTTTGACTTCTGACGCTGTAAGCAGCGGGATCTGCGCGGCGCGTCACGGCGCATTTGGCTGATTTCTGGTGCGCGGCCGCGGCCCTTCAGACTCCATCCATCAGCGTCCGCATCATGCGCATCATCCGCGCGGATTAACGTCTGCACCGGGACGCGACGATAAACGCACGCCTGCAACAAGTCACCACGGATCCCGAGTGAAGCCTTTCAGAGGAGCTCAGCATCTCCAGGCCTTCAACATTTATTCAAAGCAAACCTGAAATACGGCGTGCAAATGAACAGATATTAGAATATAATGATATTAAACAAATACCAATAAAATAAAGCAAAGAAAAAAACTGAAACGAATTAATTAAATGGACTTAATTTGGCATTTTAGATTGTATAATGAAATATAAAAGACATAATA
>CM041814.1:1294659-1307159 GCA_023376895.1 Aspiorhynchus laticeps
TTGGATGATGAGATGTGGGCGTGGCAGAAATCATTCTAATATGCTGATTCAATAAACGTTTCTGATTATCAGTGTTGTTGTGAAGCTCAGTTAATCTCCTGACTGCTGGTATTGATCAGTGATTAGCAGGTATTGATCAGCACCTCGTGTTTGATGGAGCGTGCTCCGTAATGTAGGTTATATCCTCCCACCAGCAGCTCCAGCACGGGACGCTCCCACAGCAGCGTGATGTTGTGCCTCTGCTTGGCCTGAAACACATACATCAAAACAAAAGAACTCATTAAATATAATATTAAATGTTATTTTATTTTGTATCATAATTTTAATCATAAAAAAATTAATTAATTAATCATATATATATATATATATATATATAATGACGTATTAAAACTATATAAAATTACTATATAAAATTAAAATTACTATATAAAAACTATATAAAATTACTATATAAAATAGTAATTTTAATCCTACTTAATTATACTAAAAGAAAAAAAGAAAAGAAAAAAATGAATAATTTATAATAAATGCAAAATTATATTATAAAAATGACTATTATAATGTGGTAATTGTAATAGCATTATATTTATACATACTTTTTAATATTTATATATAATTATTAGTATATATGTATATATATATATATATATATATATATATATATATATATATATATATATATATGTATATATATATATATATATATATATATATATATATATATATATATATATATATGTATATATATATATATATGTGCACATCTATACACAAACACACATATATACAAATTTTTAATCCAAGTTAATTAATAATTTATATTTATATTAGAAAAATATATTATTATTACTATAATATAATAACAGCATTATAATACAACATTATATATAATACTTAGTGTGTGTGTGTGTGTATGTATAAATAGATATATATAATGTTTTAATAATATTATAATCTATCTATAGTCATTTTAATCATAATTAATTATAATTTATAATATATTTAGAATTATATTATAAAAATAAATATGATTTATAATACTATTGATGTCAAATAACATGTTGTTTAACAGCAAAGCTTGTTATTTTTGTCACTGTAACACATCAGATGATGTAGATTCACACACACACACACACACACACACACACACAGATGTATGACTGAAGGTCTTGAACAAGCGTGTTTGTCCCTGCAGGCAGACGCCTGACAGATATTAAGTTTTATACGTATTTAAATATTTATGAATAGACCACATGTTAACTTCACTAATATGATTACAGTCGTCAGAGCAGCAGGCTGCTATTGATCCCGGTGTGTGTGTGTGTGTGTGTATGTATGTGTGTGTGTGTGTGTGTGTGTGTGTGTGTATGTGTGTGTGTGTGTGTGTGTGTGTGTGTGTGTGTGTATGTGTGTGTGTGTGTGTGTGTGTGTGTGTGTGTGTGTGTGTGTGTGTGTGTGTGTGTGTGTGTGTGTGTGTGTGTGTGTGTGTGTGTGTGTGTGTATGTGTGTGTATGTGTGTGTGTGTGTGTTTAAAGTCACAGGATCGGCTGGTTTCTGTGTTTCACGTGTCTTCACCTTCTTGGCCCAGTAGTTGAGCTCTTTGCTGACCAGCAGAATGAGTTCAGAGTGACAGAACGGAAGAAAGTAAACAATCTCGTTGATCCTCCCCAGAAACTCGTCCCGTCGGAAATGAGCCTGTAAGCACCAATCAGATCATCCGATGACACATCAGCAACCAATCACTGAGCTCCGGTGAGAAACACACGAGGATCGTGGATTACCTTCAGGATGGGGCGGATCACCTGCTCTTTGAACGTGTTGGAGATGGTGATCTCGCTCTTCTGAACATCTTCTGCAGGAACAGAAGCAGGTCATCAAACGTGACTTTCTTGTAAATGTAAAGTTAAATGTCAGGTGTAATGGCTCACCCAGATTCTCAGCCAGACGCCGGCGGCTCTGCTCCTGAGCTTCCTGTCTCAGCTGCAATGCATGCTGGGCAATTTCATCACTAGCTGCATTAGACGTCATGATGAAGATGGCATCTTTACACTCGATGGTCTTCCCCTTCCCATCAGTCAGTCGACCCTGAACCAGAGAGAAACACAAACACCAATCTCATCTGGAAACGGTCTAGAAACTATATAATATTATATAAGATAATATTATTAAATTATCATAATCCTAATTATTATCACAGCTATCAGCTATGTTATCACACAACTCTCTTTATAAAGTTGGATATATAACTATATTATCGCACAGCTCTCTATATAAAGTTGGATATATAACTATATTATGGTCTGTTCTCACAGATGACTCTGAGTTTGCTAACGAAGTGAACCTGTACCTCGTCAAAGAGCTGTAACATGATGGTCAGCACATCTGGATGAGCTTTATCCACCTCATCAAACAGAACCATGGCATTCGGACACTGTTTGAGCAGTTTGGTCAGCTGACCACCTTCTTCATGACCCACATATCCTGGAGGAGAACCGATGAACTTCGCCACCTGAGAGAGAGGAGAGGAAGACAGAGCATAGACATGAAAGACAAAGAAGATGCGAACTGGGCAGATCTGACCTCCGAGGGGATCAACTCAATGATTAGATCAAAACACACACACACACACACAACCCCCCCCCCCTCCCCGTTCATCCAGCCCAGCAGAGTGACAGTGACAGTCCTCTATCAATACAATAAGAGTGTGTGATTGAATTGTGTGTTTAGACTCAATCTAAGGTCACTGTGTAACAGTGAGACTAAACGGCTTATGTAGGAGAATCACAGGAGAAGACAACCTCTGTTCAGAGCGCAGAGATCTGCTCCTGCTAAACCAGAAACAGACTACTAGATACACAAGCTCAACTTTACACAACATTACTGTATGCAATTCATAACGCAACAAGCACAATATGCATTTGCAGGAACTCAAATGCATATAATACCTACAGATATTAGTGTAGGTCAGGTTTTCTCAAACTTGTTAATTCAATTAAAAAATATAAACATTTTAAATGAATAATTTTAAAACAAAAACAATCCAAATAAAGCACTTACTAAAAAATTATTAAATCATAAAAATGTGAAATCAAAATGAATAATTTCAAAATAAATACAAAAAAATTAAATCATAAAAATGTCAAAGTAAATAAATAATAGTCAAATAAAAACTATCAAAATAAAACACTTGCAAAAATGAATTAATTCAGACAAATGTACAATATAAATACATATTTAAATAAAACCAATAAAAATATAACCAAAATGTATTAATCATAAAATGTCAAGTAAAAATGAATACATTTAAAAACAAAAATGAAGCAACACTTTACAAAAAATGAGTTAAATCAAAAATGTAAAATTTGCAAATTTTTAAAAAACTAATTAAAATACAAATCGTAATTAAAACGCATGAAATCATAAAAAAATTCTAATTAAAATGAATAATATTTAAAAATAATAATTTAAATAAAAATAAACATTTAAATGAAACACAAAAACACAAAAAGATGATGCATGTAGTGACCATTAATAATATAATATTATTAATATAAAAAAAAAAAATTGAAATATTAACTTAAAATCTATCAGGGGATGTCAAGCAAATTTTTGTAAATATCTTTTGCTGTAAACAAGTTTTTGCTGACAAAAACAATTGGGAATCCCTGCTGTAAACTTCCTTCTACTGTCTTCTAATTCTCTTTCAGATCAACTGATGTCATGTTACTGAGCAATTCAGTTAAACAATCTGAATACTAACACATCTCGTTTAATGGCAGACAAATGCATTTGTTCTTTTTGAACATCCTTCAAAATCCAGTTACTGAGACACTTTGACTGTGAATTCTGTGCTAAAGTGTGTGTGTGTGTCTCACCTCATGTTTCTCCTGAAATTCAGACATGTCCATCCGAATGAAACCCTGTATAAAAGAGAGACAGAATCTTGTAATTTGCCTTTCACGAGAAGCCAATAATTTCAAAAGAAGGCTTATTTACTGACTGACCTTCTTAATGTCTTTATGCATGTATCGCGCCACCTGCTTGGCCAGCTCAGTTTTACCTGCAAAAACAGTCAAACATTTATTTGCTTCTATGCAATTCATTTCATCAAACAATAAAACCAGAGATGACAGAAATATCACAGCGGTCAGGTCACAGACAGAGTTTGACGAAGACGCGAGCGGTTTTGACTCATTATGACGCGACTGCAGCATCAGATGCTGAGGTCTATCTGTGAGACAAGATGACTATTTCCAGTCAGCGAGAGAGATTGCTTCATGCCGTGTGTTTATTTTACTGGCGTCTCATGGCATGTGTGTCCGTCATCTCTCCCTCCCTTCATTCTTCTCTCAGGGTAATGTAGTCTGTGAGAGTAAATATCGCTCTTATGAATTTTAATAAACGCATATATGGTAAGTGGAGGGACTTGTTGAATATTGATGGCGAGTGATCAGACATGCCGCTGGCGATAGGAGAAACGTCTCTTCATCAATCAAAGCACATGAAACAAACACTCACGACTCTAGATCGTCTCTGTGTGTTTATGCTTATGCTCAAAAATTGAGTGTATTTCATTTAAACAGAGACAGCACAGGTAACAGTTAGATAACAAATAGATTTCATATTTTCCACTGTTTAATAATCACAGTACATTAAGATAGCTGTTTTGTATGAATTGTTGTTTAAAATGCAAATTATGCAATATTGAATAAAATATGAACTAATTTGCACAAATCTCCAGAAAATAGATCTGAACACCAGATAATGTTACGTGCAAAATTTTTGTTTGATTATGTTGACATATTAGAGTTAAAGGTTTTTATAGAAGGGATTTTAGATATCTGTTTTATCACTCCATAAATCAGAAAATACTGTCAATAAACAGAAAAAAATGCATTTTCCCTATGTTTTTAGGAATAAAATGTTGTATAAATCAGTGTGAATGAAATATGGACAAACCCTTCTATAAAATCCTTCAGGATATAGATAGGAATAAAACTCTAAGATTTGGTGTATGTAAGTGCTACTGAAGTCTAAAAACAAATTCAAGAAAACAGTCTGTTCATTTATAAATATGCATTGTAATTGAAATCTACAGATGCAAATAGATTAAGTGCAATAATAAAAACCACGTGAATGATATATGAATAAACCTCTCAGTAAATACCTTCATATTATAGATAGGAATAAAACTCTAAATTTTGGTGTATGTGAGTGCTGCTGAAGTGGAGAAACAAACTCATAACATTTAAAGATATGTATTTTTGCCGTGTTTTTAGGGAAAAACTGTTGTATAAATTTGTGTGAACGATATATTAACAAACCCTTCAGTAAAAACCTTCAGAATATAGATAGGAATAAAACTCTAAGATTTGGTGTATGTAAGTGCTGCTGAAGTGGAGAAACAAACTCATTTTGAGAAAACGGCCTTTAAAGAGATATATATTGTAATTGAAATGTACAGATGCAAATTGATTAAGTGCAATAATAAAAACCACATGAATGATATATGAATAAACCCCTCAGTAAAAACCTTCAGAATATAGAGAGAAATAAAACTCTAAGTTTTGGTATATGTGAGTGCTGCTGAAGTGGAGAAACAAACTCACTGCCTTTAAAGATATGCATTTTCTCTATGTTTTTAGGAATAAAATGTTGTATAAATCTGTGTGAATGATATATTAACAAACCCTTCAGTAAAAACCTTCAGAATATAGATATTAATAAAACTCTAAGATTTGGTGTATGTAAGTGCTACTGAAGTCTAAAAACAAATTCAAGAAAACAGTCTGTTCATTTATAAATATGCATTGTAATTGAAATCTACAGATGCAAATAGATTAAGTGCAATAATAAAAACCACGTGAATGATATATGAATAAACCTCTCAGTAAATACCTTCATATTATAGATAGGAATAAAACTCTAAGTTTTGGTGTATGTGAGTGCTGCTGAAGTGGAGAAACAAACTCATAACATTTAAAGATATGTATTTTTGCCGTGTTTTTAGGGAAAAACTGTTGTATAAATTTGTGTGAACGATATATTAACAAACCCTTCAGTAAAAACCTTCAGAATATAGATAGGAATAAAACTCTAAGATTTGGTGTATGTAAGTGCTGCTGAAGTGGAGAAACAAACTCATTTTGAGAAAACGGCCTTTAAAGAGATATATATTGTAATTGAAATGTACAGATGCAAATTGATTAAGTGCAATAATAAAAACCACATGAATGATATATGAACAAACCCCTCAGTAAATACCTTCAGAATATAGAGAGAAATAAAACTCTAAGATTTGGTGTATGTAAGTGCTGCTGAAGTGGAAAAACAAACTCACTGCCTTTAAAGATATGCATTTCGCTATGTTTTTAGGAATAAAATGTTGTATAAATCTGTGTGAATGATATATTAACAAACCCTTCAGTAAAACCCTTCAGAATATAGATAGGAATAAAACTCTTAGATTTGGTGTATGTAAGTGCTACTGAAGTCTAAAAACAAATTCAAGAAAACAGTCTGTTCATGTATAAATATGCATTGTAATTGAAATCTACAGATGCAAATAGATTAAGTGCAATAATAAAAACCACGTGAATGATATATGAATAAACCCCTCAGTAAATACCTTCATATTATAGATGGGAATAAAACTCTAAGTTTTGGTATATGTGAGTGCTGCTGAAGTGGAGAAACAAACTCATAACATTTAAAGATATGTATTTTTGCCGTGTTTTTAGGGAAAAACTGTTGTATAAATTTGTGTGAATGATATATTAACAAACCCTTCAGTAAAAACCTTCAGAATATAGATAGGAATAAAACTCTAAGATTTGGTGTATGTAAGTGCTGCTGAAGTCTAAAAACAAATTCAAGAAAACAGCCTGTTCATGTATAAATATGCATTGTAATTGAAATCTACAGACGCAAATACACTATATTGCCAAAAGTATTGGGTCACCCCCTTCTAAAGAACAAGTTTGACTACTTTAGTAATTTCCATGAGTACAAATCTTAATGTTAAAGCATATAATGATATTCTAGGAAATTGTGTGCTTCTAATATTATAGCAACAGTTTGGACTCTTTTCTATTCTAACATGACAATGTCTCTGTGTATAAGACAAGGTTCAAAAAGAAAATGATTGATTGAGTCAGTGTGGAAGAACTTGACTGGTCTGCATAAAACCAAGTCCTAATCCCAGTTTAACACCTCTGGTGTGACTGTAAATGCAGACCTTGAGCCAAAAACTCATCACCAAACACCAATGACTTGTACATATGGGTTCAGTCATTTTAGACACTTCCAAAACTGTTGCAACAGAGATGGAAATACAATTTTTAAATAAATTAATTATGTTTCCATATATGTTGCCACAGTTTTGGAAGTGCTCCAGCAAACTGTTGCTATAATATTAGAAGCACAAAATTCCCTAGAATATCATTATATGCTTTAACATTAAGATTTGTACTCATAGAAATTACTAAAGTAGTCAAACCTGTTCATTAGAAGGGGGTGCCAATACTTTTGGCAATATAGTGTAGATAAAGTGCAATAAAATAAACACTTAAATGTGTATTTAGGATGTTTTCTTTACACTAGTCTGAAAGAAGACATCTTGTAGTGTATTGAAAACAGAAACAAAGAAGTCGACTGACGTGTGGTAAATAATCATACGGTGTGACTGCAAGTAGATCACGTCAGAGGCCTGTCTGACTCCACAACTGAACGCATTTATGTTCATCACGTATGATGACACATAAATGACAGATCTGGCAAATAAACGCGTCTATGAATTTCATATTAGACTGTAAATCACTTCCGATGGGAGAATTTTACAAAACTCCTTTGTGACTACTTGAAGAGAAACACGCTTGTGCATCTGGATGCACAACAAAACAAACCAAGATTTGCATTTAACAGATGCTTTTATTCCCAAAAAGAGACTTATAATATAAGAGATACAGGGTTAATATTGTTGGGAAAAGAAAGTAGTTACCGATTCCAGATGAGCCCAGGAAGAGGAAGACGAGGGGATGCTCTTCATCGTACCAGCCGTTCTCCTTTCTCCTAATAGCTGCGGAGAAAAACAGACAATAATTATCTCTAGACAGACAGACAGACGGTAATGAGAAGAGGACAGACAGACCGGACGAGAGCAAACGCTTTTAAAAAATAAGACAAAGAGAGAGGGAAGACAGAATGACGGAGAGAGAGACAGACGAGAGCGAGACAGGCCTCTCTGCACCATTAGACACACACTAATTTCATTACGCTGCTGCAATGCTGGAGCAACTAAATCAGGTTAGAATAGATCCAGACGAAGCACGATAACACACGCTCACCATGGCAACCAGCGCATGTGTGTGTGTGTGTGTCCTCTGCCGCTAGTGCTGATCTGACGTGTGTGTGTGTATGTGTATGTGTGTGTGATCATCAGACGTCATTACAGCAGATATGTTTGTGTTATCTGTGTTGAGCTGCGTACAAACAATCATTCAGTTGTCTTTAAAGTAACAGCATCACACACTCGTTTACTCAGCTCTCTAAATGGGTTCATTCCATAGACGTCTATTGTTTTTATACACAGCTAGTCATAAATACTAAAACCTAACAATAACCCACACATTGACCTTAACAGAAAACATACTGCATTTTTACCATTTTTTAAAAAAACTTGTTTACTTCTCAAGATATGGTTAAGTAACTAACTTGTAAGTTGTTATTACTGGATAAATATAATGTATAGAGACTGTTAGAGACAATGTTATATCTTACAGATGAACAAAATGAGACATTTCCAGATCTGGAAATCACAATTTTAATTTTTAATATTTCACGCTTTCTATGATCAGGTCTATAAACTGTGGTAAAATCACAGTAACGCACATATATTGCTTTTATAAAACAGCAGCAACAGCAATATGATAAAACACACTCATACTTAATAAAGATACATTTATTAACAATAATAATTGTTATTAATCGCATCCAAAATAAAAGTTTTTGTTTATGTAATATATATGTGTGTACTTTGTATATTTATTATGTATGTATAAAACATATTTTGAAAATACATGTATTTACATGTATGTATTTACATTCATAATTTATATTATATATAAATATATTTAATATATAGACATAACACATTTTTCTGAAATATATACATGCATGTGTGTCTATTTATATATATATATATATATATATATATATATATATATATATATATATATACATAATAAATATACACAGTACAAACACATATATTATGTAAACAAAAACTTTTATTTTGGATGCGATTAATCATTTGACAGCACTAATAATAATTGAAATAATTAGCTATTCTGCCAAGTATAAAGATAATTAACATAACTATAAATGCATGTTCACAGTAAGATAACAAAACAATACACCAGTAAGAACACACAACGATATCAAATATTAGGTAAAATACAACATTTTAAATTCAGTAAAGTTCAGTGATGACTGAAATGTATTAATCAGCAAATACAAATAAATATAAATGAAATATAAATAAATATCCCCAGTCGTTTTAGATGAAATATGCATTCATTGTAGTTCATTTTGTGCTCACATCAGTGTTATTTTAGTATCACTGAGATACTATTACAGGTTTTATTAATATTTTGAATTAGTTTATATATTATGATTTAACTTTAATTTCAGTAAAAATTTTAGTATTTGTGATTTTTATTAGTTTTAGCTTTTTAAAAAATATGTAAATATTTTTTTTATTTTAGTTATTTTTGTACATCAAGTTAAACTAAATGAAAATGATAAATGCTAAAATAAAAGTTTTTATATATATATATATATATATTTATTTCAGTTGAAGTTTATAATTTTTTTAAGTAATGTTTTTTGTTTTAGATGTAGGTTTTAGATTTAGTTAATAAAATTTCAGATCAGATGAAATGTGGTTTGGTCTTTATTTGTGTTTTGGTCTAGAGGTGTTTTTTTATCTTATTTATTTTTTCCTCTATTTTATTATGGACTGTTTACTTTCTGACTGACTAGAAAAATGAATGCACAAAAAGTGAAGTACATTTATAATAAAGTATTTCTATCAAGACAACCTACTGTCAATTCTAGATCATTCACAGTGTGTGTTTGTCTCTAAAACATAGACACACACACACACACACACACACACACACACACAGAGCATCCCGTCACACTTAGTACACACACTGTCCTTCCGGAGACAGAACATTTCAAAGGCATCAGGACGTCTCACTCACTCACTCACACACACACACACACACACACACACACACACACACACACACACACACGTGTGCAGTGATGTATGGGTAGCGTGATGCTCTCTGTGTCTCGGGACGGAGGACTGTAATGACATTAGTGAAAATAATCACCACCAATAACCTTTAGCCCTGAGAGCAAAAACCCAGAATCAGTCCACAGCTTCCTCTGTGTGTGTGTGTGTGTGTGTGTCGTTTCACATTTGTCTCAAACGTAATAACTGTTTGACTGTGTTTGAGTGTGAAAGAAAAAATTAAACAATTCATGAATAATAAAATCATCAACAGTTTAATGTATGACAACTAGGGGTGGGCAATATGACCTAAATATAATACATCACAATATGAATAATTGCATTTTATGATAACGATAATATAATCACAATATAGTTATTTTTGCCGGAAATCAGGTTAAATTAAGGAACAATTAAGATTTGTTAATGTTTTTGAAAATTCAGCTTTGCATCATCGGAATAAATAACATTTTACAATATATTCACATAGAAAACAGTTATTTTAAATTATAATAATATTTCACGATATTATTGTTTTTATTGTATTTTTGATCAAATAAATGCAGTGTTGGTGAACAGAAAAGTCTTCTTCCAGAAATATTATAATTTTGATTGGTAGAATTCATTACATTCACTAAAGACATAACCAATAAATACTCACTAAACGGGCATTTAGACATGACTTTGTGAGTATTCAGTGCTATAAACCAACACATTTCTACCTGTTTTTTGCAAGTCAGGGTTATGAAAGTTAAAGGTTATTATCGTTAACTAAAACTAAAACCATAAACATGTTGTTACCTGAAATAAAATAAACATTAACTGAAATGAAATATAAAAAAGGAACTATTTCTCATTTTATTTTACTGTAAAATAAATAAAATTATAATAAATTAATAATAAATATATTATAAAATTTATAAAATACAAAAACAACAAATGAACTAAAATTAAAGTGAAAACAGAAAATATAAAAATTACGAATTAAAAAAAAACTACAGTATATTAATGCTAAAATAACACTGGTTCAAGTTGAAAAATGCACAAGAGCAGCTTCATTGCATCAGATCATTAAAATATATTCAGGGGTTATGTATGCAGAAGTGTGTGTGTGTGTGTGTGTGTGTGTGTGTTTAATTGCAGTAGAAGCAGCGCACACGCGTGTGTCTGTGACTCAGGCCGATGTATTCACTATATCAGCTCTCACAGATCAATAACGCTGGTTTTATCACAGTGCTGATGGGATCCAATTGCTTTCGGGACAATTTGCCACAGCAATAACTGTCCATTTATCAAATCAGAGGCAGAGATTGGGCTCACTAAAGCGTCACTATTTCCTCTGCTGTCTCTCTCTATCTATCGAGGACGGCCGTCTCACTATTGATGGACACGCAGAACAAAGATCTGCGAACGACATGCAAACACACTCAGAAGAGCAGCTGACCAAAAACATGTGAAGAACTCAGTCAGAATATCACCCTGGAGCATCATGTACAGAAAACAACACTCAGAAAATATTAAATACCACTTTAAATAAAGCCATGAACTGCAAAAATGTAACTTATATACATTAATATATATATATACACAATTTTTATGTATTGTGTCGTGTATAAGTTGCATTTTATCACGTTTAGAAATCATGTAAAATACCAGTAAATAAAAAAAATAAAAATAATTAAACTTTACAAAATTCACAAATCTACTCTCAGAAAATATAACACTCAGAAAATATAAAATACCACTTTAAATAAAGGCATGAACTGCAAAAATGTAACTTATATACATTAATATATATATATAAAATTTGTATATATTGTGTCGTGTATAAGTTGCATTTTATCACATTTAGAAATCATGTAAAATACCAGTAAGTAAGTAAAAAATATATTTTTTAAACTTTACAAAATTTACAAACCTACTAGCGTGTGGAATAAAAAATATATATAATTTTTTTGGTAACTTTTCAAACATTCACAAACCTACCAGTGTTTGGGAATAAATAATAATAATAATTTTGTTATGAATTTTTTTTTGTAAGTTGCATTTTATTATTACATTCAGAAATGACGTCAAATAATAGTAAATAAAAATAAAATGATTACAAACATTCAATTAATATTGCTTTATTGCAATGTTTCTAATTAGGCACTGAATTCAATACCTAAAGAAGTTCTATTATTCAATAGAGTTGTTCAGA
>CM041814.1:1312159-1319659 GCA_023376895.1 Aspiorhynchus laticeps
GAAAGCTGAATAAATAATATTTCCATTGATGTATGGTTTGTTATGATAGGACAATATTTGAAAATCTGGAATCTGAGGGAGCAAAAAAATCTAAATATTGAGAAAATCACCTTTAAAGTTGTTCAAATGAAGTCCTTAGCAATGCATATTACTAATCAATAATTAAGTTTTGATATATTTACGGTAGGAAATTTACAAAATATCTTCATGGAACATCTTCATGATTTTTGGCATAAAAGATAAATGTATAATTTTGATCCATACAATGTATTGTTGGCTATTGCTACAAATATACCTGTGTTACTTATGACTGCTTTTGTGCTCCAGGGACACATATATTATTAAATATTATTTATAAAGTAAGGTATTGACTGTTTGAACAAGTTTCCAAAAGATTAAACAGTTTTGAGTGACTTTCAGTGTCAAAAAAACCTACCTTCTTGCATTTTGTGTGTATTTACTCGTCTAAACAATCTGATTTCACCATGTTTTACCGTGTTCTGGGCCTCTTTGATCAGCGTGGCCATCTCTCCCTCTCTGGCGTACGTCAGCGGCGTGTGGCCCAGCTCGTTCTTCTGTAAGGGGTTGGCACCTGCACACGGCGAGAGGTCAGAGGTTAACGTTAGGGTGTGGGGTCAAGCGGTTGCTCTCGGTCGGGGGTCTGTGTGAATGACAGTCAGGCGGCTGCATCCGGACGTCAGCGCGTGTGTTTGATTCCTGCGGGGATGACGTCACACTGTGCTTGTGTTTGACAATTAAAACACACCGCAGTGTGTCAGATGTGTGATGTTTAGTGCTGCCTTTTGCCCTGACCCCCCCCCACACACACACACACACACACACACACACATGCCGATGCAGCAAAAAACACGACAGCATCTGATCTGCACAAAGTATTACAGAAGATTATTTCCGCCACAGAATAAGAATTTAACCCTTTAACTGTCCCTCCCATTTTTGAACATAGACGTGAAAATGCACCAAACATAAATTGTAATAATTCATGAACGAAAACATTTTGTAATATGTGACCCTGGAGCACAAAACCAGTCATAAGGGTCAATTTTTCGAAATTGAGATTTGAACATCATCTGAAAGCTGAATAAATAATATTTCCATTGATGTATGGTTTGTTATGATAGGACAATATTTGAAAATCTGGAATCTGAGGGTGCAAAAAAATCTAAATATTGAGAAAATCACCTTTAAAGTTGTTCAAATGAAGTTCTTAGCAATGCATATTACTAATCAAAAATTAAGTTTTGATATATTTACGGTAGGAAATTTACAAAATATCTTCATGGAACATGATCTTTACTTAATATCCTAATGATTTTTGGCATAAAAGAAAAATCAATAATTTTGACGCATACAATGTATTGTTGGCTATTGCTACAAATATACCTGTGTTACTTATGACTGCTTTTGTGCTCCAGGGACACATATAGTTCTCAATATTAAAGAATATCAGCGTCCATACGACAGCTATAACGATAAAGGCACAGAGAAACGATATCGCTGGAATCACTGTCACAATGATTTTTTCCAGCTGATGAACGATAAAATATTGACAGCCAATCAGAATCCATCCTGCTATAACGAGCTGGAGAATTTAACGCGGCAGACGAGCGAGCGCTTAGAATAAACAGACGATATCGGACGCTAATATTGTTATTTCTATAGTTATCATTCTTGGTGTGAATGGGACTTTAGACCTTTCCAATGATATATAGTTTGTCATGATTAGATGATGATTTATTTGTAATACAGTGAAGTAAACTTAGGTGTTAAAAAAGGTAGTCTAAAAGGTAGACTTTTTATCTCGCAAATTAAGACTTTATCTCCTGGTTTCATAGACAAGGCTTAAGTCTAGTCCCAGACTAAAATGCATGTCTGGGCTGTTTTAACTGAAAGAAACTTGCATTGACTGATATGTCAGTTTCATATGATATGATATGTCAGAATGATATGATATGATATGTCATATGATATATGTTCATGATATGTCAAAATATGTCAGTTTCATTGTTATGTATCAAGATGCACACCAGTAGTGTTTTTATCTAAGGCATGTTTACAAAACCTACTTAAATGTCCTAATTGAACTATGGCCTAAACCTGGTTTAACCTAAGCCCTGTCTGTGAAACCAGGCCTATATCTTACAATTCAGATTTTTCTTCTCAGAATTCTAATTTTACATTTCAAGTGTTATTAATTGCGAGATATAAACCCGCAATTCTGAGAAAAGGTTTACATTACACAATTCTGATATTTTTTTCCATAATTTTCCAAGAGTTTACATCTCGTAATTAGTAACTGATTATTGCAAGATATTCCGAAAAAGAGTCAGAATTGCGATATGAGATATAAAATCGCAATTATGATAAAAAAAGTCAGAATTGCGAAAAAAATAACATAACGCAATATATAAGGTTTCTGAGAACTGCGAGATATAAACTCTCAATTCTGTGTAAGTCTGAATTATGAGTTTACTTAACTCGCATTTTTGAAAAAAAATTATGAATTATGAGTTTACATCCCGCAATTAATAACTCGCATTTTTGAGAAAAAAAGTCTGAATTATGAGTTTACATCTCGCAATTAATAACTCGCATTTTTGAGAAAAAAAGTCTGAATTATGAGTTTACATCTCGCAATTAATAACTCGCATTTTTGAGAAAAAAGTCTGAATTATGAGTTTACATCTCGCAATTAATAACTCGCATTTATGAGAAAAAAAGTCTGAATTATGAGTTTACATCCCGCAATTAATAACTCGCATTTTTGAGAAAAAAAGTCAAATTATGAGTCTACATCTCGCAATTAATAACTCGCATTTTTGAGAAAAAAAGTCTGAATTATGAGTTTACATCCCGCAATTAATAACTCGCATTTTTGAGAAAAAAAGTCTGAATTATGAGTTTACATCCCGCAATTAATAACTCGCATTTTTGAGAAAAAAAGTCTGAATTATGAGTTTACATCCCGCAATTAATAACTCGCATTTTTGAGAAAAAAAGTCTGAATTATGAGTTTACATCTCGCAATTAATAACTCGCATTTTTGAGAAAAAAAGTCAGAATTATGAGTTTACATCTCGCAATTAATAACTCGCATTTTTGAGAAAAAAAGTCTGAATTATGAGTTTACATCTCGCAATTAATAACTCGCATTTTTGAGAAAAAAAGTCTGAATTATGAGTTTACATCCCGCAATTAATAACTCGCATTTTTGAGAAAAAAAGTCTGAATTATGAGTTTACATCCCGCAATTAATAACTCGCATTTTTGAGAAAAAAAGTCTGAATTATGAGATTACATCTCGCAATTAATAACTCGCATTTTTGAGAAAAAAAGTCTGAATTATGAGTTTACATCTCGCAATTAATAACTCGCATTTTTGAGAAAAAAAGTCTGAATTATGAGTTTACATCTCGCAATTAATAACTCGCATTTTTGAGAAAAAAAGTCTGAATTATGAGTTTACATCCCGCAATTAATAACTCGCATTTTTGAGAAAAAAAGTCTGAATTATGAGTTTACATCTCGCAATTAATAACTCGCATTTTTGAGAAAAAAAGTCTGAATTATGAGTTTACATCTCGCAATTAATAACTCGCATTTATGAGAAAAAAAGTCTGAATTATGAGTTTACATCCCGCAATTAATAACTCGCATTTTTGAGAAAAAAAGTCTGAATTATGAGTTTACATCCCGCAATTAATAACTCGCATTTTTGAGAAAAAGTCAGAATCATGAGTTTACATCCCGCAATTAATAACTCGCATTTTTGAGAAAAAAAGTCAGAATTATGAGTTTACATCTCGCAATTAATAACTCGCATTTTTGAGAAAAAAAGTCTGAATTATGAGTTTACATCTCGCAATTAATAACTCGCATTTTTGACAAAAAAAGTCAGAATTATGAGTCTACATCTCGCAATTAATAACTCGCATTTATGAGAAAAAAAGTCTGAATTATGAGTTTACATCCCGCAATTAATAACTCGCATTTTTGAGAAAAAAAGTCTGAATTATGAGTTTACATCTCGCAATTAATAACTCGCATTTTTGACAAAAAAAGTCAGAATTATGAGTCTACATCTCGCAATTAATAACTCGCATTTATGAGAAAAAAAGTCTGAATTATGAGTTTACATCTCGCAATTAATAACTCGCATTTTTGAGAAAAAAAGTCTGAATTATGAGTTTACATCTCGCAATTAATAACTCGCATTTTTGAGAAAAAAATCTGAATTATGAGTTTACATCTCGCAATTAATAACTCGCATTTATGAGAAAAAAATCTGAATTATGAGTTTACATCTCGCAATTAATAACTCGCATTTTTGAGAAAAAAAGTCTGAATTATGAGTTTACATCTCGCAATTAATAACTCGCATTTTTGAGAAAAAAATCTGAATTATGAGTTTACATCTCGCAATTAATAACTCGCATTTATGAGAAAAAAAGTCTGAATTATGAGTTTACATCTCGCAATTAATAACTCGCATTTTTGAGAAAAAAAGTCAGAATTATGAGTTTACATCCCGCAATTAATAACTTGCATTTTTGAGAAAAAAAGTCTGAATTATGAGTTTACATCCCGCAATAACTCGCATTTTTGAGAAAAAAAGTCTGAATTATGAGTTTACATCTCGCAATAACTCGCATTTATGAGAAAAAAAGTCTGAATTATGAGTTTACATCTCGCAATTAATAACTCGCATTTTTGAGAAAAAGTCAGAATTATGAGTCTACATCCCGCAATTAATAACTCGCATTTTTGAGAAAAAAAGTCAGAATTATGAGTTTACATCTCGCAATTAATAACTCGCATTTTTGAGAAAAAAAGTCTGAATTATGAGTTTACATCTCGCAATTAATAACTCGCATTTTTGAGAAAAAAAGTCTGAATTATGAGTTTACATCTCGCAATTAATAACTCGCATTTTTGAGAAAAAAAGTCAGAATTATGAGTCTACATCCCGCAATTAATAACTCGCATTTTTGAGAAAAAAAGTCAGAATTAGGAGTCTACATCCCGCAATTAATAACTCGCATTTTTGAGAAAAAAAGTCAGAATTATGAGTCTACATCCCGCAATTAATAACTCGCATTTTTGAGAAAAAAAGTCAGAATTATGAGTCTACATCCCACAATTAATAACTCTCAATTGCGAGATATAAAATTCTGAATTGTGAAAAATAACTCGCAACTGTGAGGAAAAAAGTCAGAATTGAGAGATAAAAAGTCACAATTAACTTTTTTATATTTTTATTTTGTGGCGGAAATACATTTCCATAAAGTATAGGGTGGATGGTACGATCAAAATATTACATGATGTATGAGTAATTTTAAATTTCGTAATGCTATACATCACAATATAGTAATTCTTGCAGGAAATTCATATTAAAAATATGTTTAATAATCATGTGTTCATGTCTATTCTGAAAATCCAGTGTATGATGAAATACTTGCAATTTTTTTAATTGGCAACATGATGGACACAAATCAAATTAACTTATTATAACTTAATATTTAAAATTATACGTAGACAAATAAAAATGTAAACCCTCAAAAAAAGGTTGTATATGTTATAATAAAATAAATGATGCAAACTTTGTTCCACTATAATCTATAATAATCATCAAGTAAAAGTAGCAATTTGTTGGATAAACATGGAATAAATTATTATATTATATTTAATATAATATTAAATAGAACAAAATATTATGCAGAATCTTAAAATGCACTTATTTAGCTAAAATTGCAAAATATTTCAGGAAGTGAAAACAAGTTGAAATTTGTTATTTGTGTTATTTATGAGTTTAAGAGATTTCATAATATGGTCAGTTTAAACTAGAAAGATTTTTAGCATGATTATTATGTGAATATATATATATATATATATATATATATAAAATTAACAAATTATTAAATTATTATTAAATATTAAAATCAAAAAGAGAGACAAATAAAAACTAATTCTCCCACAGAGGTCATATATGTCATAAGCAAATAATAACAAATCAGACAAACTTTACTTAACTGGATATATCAGTAAACGAACATTCAATATATTTTATATTTAAGAAATAATATAACATTAATATACTTTAAGATATTATCTTTAAATATACTTCTCTTAATTTGTTAAAAATGCAAAGTTTTTCAGGACATAATCAGGTGCTTTTATGAATTCTGCATTAAAAAAATTATTTGTTGAGTCAACTTAAAATAATTTGACTTAAAATTTTAAGTTTAGTAAGTAAGTAAGTAATATTTAGTTCTATAGCACCTTTCAAGCGCAAGTGTCACAAAGTGCTGTACAACAAAATATAACATGAAGAACAAAAATAGACATGACAATTCAAAAATTAGACAAAAGCAAGTTTGAACAACTTTTTAAAAATGTCCACCGAGTCCACAGATCTCAGTTCCCGAGGAAGAGCATTGCACAACTTGGGAGCAACTACTTCAAAAGCACAGTCTCCTTTTGTCTTCAATCTAGACCGTGGAACGACTAGCAGGAGCTGATTTGAGGATCTCAGATTCCTACTAGAGTTATAGGGTTTCAACTGTATCTCATTTATATACACAGGGGCTTGACCATGCAATGCTCTAAACACCATGACAAGAATTTTAAAGTGAATTCTAAATTTAACAGGGAGCCAATGCAAAGAAATTAAAATTGGGGTTACGTGAGATCTCTTTGATGACTTAAGCCCGGCTCACACTGTGCGATTTTGGCCACGATTTGCTCATCTGAGACAAATTTTGAAAATCCTAAAAGATTCCTATAATTCTAGGCTAAAATCTGTAGACTTTGATCGCTGGTTTGACATGTTCACCGACAGCCGATTAATGGCTGTTGCGATCAAATTTCACCTCCGACAAAATTCTGGCAGTGTCAGAAGATTTGGCGCACAGTCCTGCAGTGTGACAACCCCTACAATGAATGTCAAACTGTCTCCGTTTCTCAAGACAAGCTATGAGCAGAATTAATGCTGGAGAATTATCCTATCAGCCATAAACTCCGGCGCTCCCGTCCTCCGCTCACGGAATTCATCTGATATGTTGCTGATACTGGTTGCGCCGCTGTTTTCATGTGGGTGTGTAGAGCTGCATACACTATTCTTCTTAAATACGCCGGTATTGCTGCCGTTCATATACTTTTCATGATAGACAACAGTTCGGTCCCGCGTGCAATGCAGTTCGCAGTCACTGGACGTGTCCGGACAAGTTTTCTTGCGCGCACCTGTTTTTAACTCGTCTTGACTGTCGTACAGTCTGACATTAATGACAACTGAGATCCCATAGTGTGACATGATCATCATGTTCGTACAGTCTGACAAGCACAATCCTAAAGGACTTTTAAAAAAAATCGCACAGTGTGAGCCCGGCTTTAGTTAAAAGCTTAGCAGCATAATTTTGAACCACTTGTAAACGTTTGAGTGTTGAATTACTAAAAAGAGAGTTGCAATTATCAAGGCGGGAG
>CM041814.1:1329659-1334659 GCA_023376895.1 Aspiorhynchus laticeps
CAAACACAGAGAGAGACACACACACACACACACACAGAGACACACACACAGAGAGAGACACACACACACACACGCACACACAGAGACATACACACACACACACGCACACACAGAGACACACACACACAAAGCGACACACACACACAAAGCGACACACACACACAAAGCGACACACACACACACACACACACACACACACACACACACACAGAGACACACACACACACACACACACACACACAGCGAGATACACACACACACACACACAAACAGACACACACACAGAGACACACAAGCACGATGCTTAAATCTGGACATCGAGGTACTTTAAATGTGTCTGGATCCACAGAATGCGGCTGATGCTCTGAGCTGCATCGTGTGTGTGTCTGTGTCTCTGTGTGTGTTTGTGTGATGTTCTCAGGGTCAGTATGTTTATCTATGAGATGTGAGTTTAAGTAAAACAGAGCATATGTGTGAGAGCAAAGAGTAGTGACCCTGAGCAAAGCACAAACTCAAACATCTCCGTGTGTGCTGAGACTCCAAAGAGCTCAAGAAACCTGCAGATTTCTCTACTCAGAAGTATGTCATTATTCCACATGCTATTCTGTATAAACGCATTCATAAACTAAAAATAAAATTCAATTTATCAAACTAAAGCAAGAGACTCCAGAATGTTGCACACACGATTAAATCAAACAACTCATTTTTAAAGGAGTCATGAACTGAGAAACCAAAATTCCTCTCATCTTTTGACATATAAGAGGTCATTGTACTATAAAAACATCCTGTAAATTTCAGAACTCAAAACTTTCTTGTTAGTCTAAAAACAGCTTATATTGAAGGCAGTCTGCCAAAACGACAACTTGGTCAATAGGGACTTTAAACAACAGCCACTGATGGAACGGTAACAGCATTTAACTGCTACTAAATAAGGTTCTACTGTAACGTCTACTACGGGAGAACAGCTGGTTTGCCATAGTCGTTACAACATGACAATTTAGGTTGGTAAATGTAACGTTTTATGGTATATACCATTGTAAATAGAGGAATATGAAGTCAGGAATCTGCTGCAGAGGCAGAACAGCAGAAAGGCAGCAGGCCCTGACTCCATATCATCTGCAACATTGAAGTGGTGTGCGTTCATCCTTGCCCCAGTATTCACTGACATATTTAACTGGTCATTAAGAGTATGCAGAGTCCCAGCATGTTTTAAAGCAGCTGTTATAATTCCAGTGCCGAAAAAGTCGAATATTAGTTGCTTAGATGATTACAGACCAGTGGCCCTAACTTCAGTTGTTATGAAAATCTTTGAGCGATTGGTGCTTAGGTATCTAATTTCTAAAATCTGTCTGGATTCTCACCAATTCGTCTATAAGGCTAATAGGTCGGTTGATGATGCTGTGGCTCTGTGTATCCACTCAATTCTGCAACATCTTGAAGCCCCTAATACTTATGTCAGAGTCCTTTTTGTGGACTATAAATCGGCATTTAATACAATTATTCCAGTTAAACTTTTTGATAAGTTGAAGCAATTGGGGATTCAACACTCCCTTGCTTTCTGGATTTTGGATTTTTTGCAGAACAGAACCCAAGTAGTTAAAATTAATAATATACTTTCAAGTCTTAAGACAATAAGTGTGGGGGCCCCACAAGGATGTGTATTGTCACCATTATTGTACTCTGTATACACGAATGATTGTGTTTCACATTGTAATTCAGTGCAAATTTTTAAGTTTGCTGATGACACTACATTGATTGGTTTAATAACGAATGATAACGAATCGAACTATAGAAGGGAGGTTTCTACACTGTTTGATTGGAGTTGCACTCATAATTTGAAGTTGAATGTCCTAAAAACAAAGGAAATGGTGTTTGATTTCAGACGGAGGACAAATGTTGTTTTGCCATTGACTATTAATGGTCAGGACATTGAAAATGTTCAATGTTTTAAGTTTCTCGGGACTACCATCTCTGCAACGTTAAAGTGGGATGATAACCTAAGAGGCATTATCAAAAAATCTCATCAAAGGCTTTTTTTCTTAAGACAGCTTAAAAAGTTTGGCATATCTAAAGTTGGTATGTTCAATTTTTATAGAGCTGTCATTGAAAGCGTGCTGACTTTTTCACTTATAGTGTGGTTTGGTAGCTCCACAGCTCAGCAGAGAAGTCAGATTAATAATATAACTCGGGTTGCTTCGAAAATTATTGGTTATGATCTTCCCACTATTGATGAGATTTATGTCTCACGTTTGCAGAAAAAAGGCTTACAAATCCTGAAAGATCCTTTGCATCCAGCCAGACACCTCTTCACGCCTCTTCCTTCAGGCAGACGCCTTAGAGCAATTAAAACTAAGACCACACGGTTTCTGAACAGCACTTATTGTAGGATTGTTCACGCTCTTAATTCCTCTGGTGTCTATGCATCTGTATTTCACTCCTTATAATTGATGGGACATATATAGCCGTGTATGTATTTATGTTTGTATTTTAATGTTTGTTATTATTGTTGATGAGCTCACCAAAGCAAATTCCAAACAACTAAGGTGTTTGGCAATAAATAAATAAATAAATAATTGCATCATTATGCGATTCTACCATTAGTCTTTTATTTAATCTGTTGATATGTTTTAAAATAGGGCTGCACGATTAATCGAATGCGATAGTCATGTGTACCTTGTCAGTAAAGCCTGCTCTGTGATTAGTAGTAAATCTCCATCACGTGCTTTTAAATGGAGCAGCATTTACTACACAGAGCCATAGTTCACTGACAAGCTACGCGAAAAAAAAAAAAAAAAATTAATTGCAGACGATATAATCGCACGATTATGAAATCGAAGAAATCGTTCGAGATAATGACAGCTGTTTGCGTAGCTTCTCAGTGAACTACGGCTCTGTGTAGTAAATGCTGCTCCATCTGAAAGCATGTGAAAATACCACATTTAATAACATGTTTTTACTCCAAACTTACTTCGTGACGTCAGTCGAGTGTTTGAAATAAATCCTTCTGTGAGACGATGTGGCTTCTTACACAGAATAAGGCACGCAACATATTTCATAGTATTCTAAGCAGTGATAAAGGCATTGCATTATTATATACTTTATTATAAGGACAATTATAATAAGAAGATAAACTCAGATAAACCATATAATTGCCGTAGTCGTGTGTTTATTAGTCATGTTGAATCAATGAAAGCAGTTAAATCTTCTGTTTATTTCCTGGATTTCTTCTGCGGGGCGTATTTGGAGTCTCTGGCCTTCGGATGGAGATTTACTACTGATCACAGAACCGTGCTTCACTGACAAGATGCGCATGACAGTCGCAGCTTTTGTGATTTCATTTTGATTTATCGTGCAGCCCTATTTTAAAATGAAACTGATTTTAACGATTTTTCCATTTGTACAGAGATATGTCTGCTGTTAGTAACAACATCTCAGGTAGCACTGAGACTAGAGATGATGTGAAGCAAAAAATACATGTATTGCCTAAACATCCTCCTCATAATATTTCAATAAATGATTGAATACCGCATTGCACCTTCTTGTTTATGGTTGCTTAGTGATTTTTACGTTCTCGGCTACGGCAGTGTAACAGCTTACTTCCGATCATCGTAGCCGTTCCATTCGCAGCTGTTGCTTAAAGTCAATAATAGTGTGGATAAGCACCGCCTTAAGAAGGAAGAGGAAGATCGACATCACTGTCTGTTTAGCTCCACCCACCGAATCTACATCACTGTCTGTTTAGCTCCACCCACCGATTCTACATCACTGTCTGTTTAGCTCCACCCACCGATTCTACATCACTGTCTGTTTAGCCCCACCCACCGATTCTACATCACTGTCTGTTTAGCTCCACCCACCGATTCTACATCACTGTCTGTTTAGCTCCACGCACCGATTCTACATCACTGTCTGTTTAGCTCCACCCACCGATTCTACATCACTGTCTGTTTAGCTCCACCCACCGATTCTACATCACTGTCTGTTTAGCTCCACGCACCGATTCTACATCACTGTCTGTTTAGCTCCACCCACCGATTCTACATCACTGTCTGTTTAGCTCCACCCACCGATTCTACATCACTGTCTGTTTAGCTCCACGCACCGATTCTACATCACTGTCTGTTTAGCTCCACCCACCGATTCTACATCACTGTGTTTAGCTCCACCCACCGATTCTACATCACTGTCTGTTTAGCCCCACCCACCGATTCTACGTCACTGTCTGTTTAGCCCCGCCCACTGATTCTACATCACTGTCTGTTTAGCCACGCCCACCGATTCTACATCACTGTCTGTTTAGCCACGCCCACCGATTTCTACATCACTGTCTGTTTAGCCCCGCCCACCGATTTCTACATCACTGTCTGTTTAGCCCCGCCCACCGATTTCTACATCACTGTCTGTTTAGCCCCGCCCACCGATTTCTACATCACTGTCTGTTTAGCCCCACCCACCGATTCTACATCACTGTCTGTTTAGCCCCACCCACCGATTTCTACATCACTGTCTGTTTAGCCCCGCCCACCGATTTCTACATCACTGTCTGTTTAGCCCTGCCCACCGATTTCTACATCACTGTCTGTTTAGCCCCACCCACCGATTTCTACATCACTGTCTGTTTAGCCCCGCCCACCGATTTCTACATCACTGTCTGTTTAGCCCCGCCCACCGATTTCTACATCACTGTCTGTTTAGCCCCACCCACCGATTCTACATCACTGTCTGTTTAGCCCCGCCCACCGATTTCTACATCACTGTCTGTTTAGCCCCACCCACCGATTTCTACATCACTGTCTGTTTAGCCCCACCCACCGATTTCTACATCACTGTCTGTTTAGCCCCACCCACCGATTTCTACATCACTGTCTGTTTAGCCCCGCCCACCGATTTCTACATCACTGTCTGTTTAGCCCCGCCCACCGATTTCTACATCACTGTCTGTTTAGCCCCACCCACTGATTCTACATCACTGTCTGTTTAGCCCCGCCCACCGATTTCTA
>CM041814.1:1342159-1344659 GCA_023376895.1 Aspiorhynchus laticeps
TGGGCTCGTTACTCAAAGAATGTAATATATTACTCATTACTAGTTACTCCTTTCAAAAGTAATATTGTTACTTTCTGTCAACAGTAATTAGTTACATTGTTTCTTCACGCCACACAGAAGTTGTAACAGTGTATCTTCCACATAAATGTTACTAATAACATATTTCTGCCTCATCATTTGACCAAAATCCACATTATTAGTTATTACAAACACTCAATAGTGATTAACAGTGACATTCAAGTAGAAGTGTTGTATTAATCTCATTAATTGTCATGTGAAGCTAATTGTAATTTCTGTTTCCCATATACGATTATATTTCATTATGTATTTTATGAAATCACATAAGTTTGTAAGAAACTGTTTAATTTTCCAAAAATATTTATAATTATAGTAATATAATGTAGCTCGTGCTGATCAGAGGGATGTAACGCCAGAGTAAAGTAATACACAACAGTGTTCAGATCATCTTTTTTCATGACAAAATCAATATAATGCAATATTTCTATCTGCTGAATGTAAGCTTTTCCATATTCCGAGCTCACCTGCTGCACCTCATCACATGCATGAGTCGTGAAAATTATGAAAATAAATCTAGGAATTATTTGATTGTTGGATTTTAAATCAGCGGGTCGAGGCATCAAAAGTAACTAAGCTGTTTTATGGATGGTAACTGTAATATTATTACTGAAATCTTATTAGTAATTAGTTACACTACTAGTTACTGCAAAAAGTAATATTATTACAGTAACTAAGTTACAGTAACTAGTTACTGCCCAACACTGGTCATAATTACGTGAATTTTAGGATTTTGGTTAAATGTGCACATAAAATGGGCTCAAAAATCACAAACTAAGTTAGTTTAACCCTCATCGTGCATTCATAATCTGTAGACTATTTTTGCATTCTGGAGCCAAAGAGTCATTATTAAGTCTTAACTTAATATTTTTAAACTAAAACCATATTGCATCTCATCAGCACCTTCTCAAAAATGAGAAAAAAATTCAGCTGTTAATATTTAAAACTTAAGTTACCATGTTATTATTGCACTTACCCTTTTTTTTTATAAATTAGAAAATTTGACATTATAAATTACACATGAATCTCAAAAAAAAAAAAAAAAGATGCAAAATACATATATATTTTTTTCAATATTGATGGGAAATGTTATTTAAATATATCATTGTATGAAATTTATATGAACATATAATCTGAGAATTAATCCGAAATTATGGAAATTATTTAAATTCCTTTAAATTGATAACTCACAATTGCTCAAATTGATGTCCAAAATTTATGAAAACTAAGTCCAAATTTATGAAACCTAGTAACCTACATATTTATTTCTAACAAAAAAGCATAAATATTACTCTGAAAAGTTTTTAAACTAAAATAAATTTTATAAATTTCAATTTTTTGCACATTGCAATGGTTCGTCAATAGAGGACCATATTCATGTTCATAAAAAAAATCAGTCCAAAAAGTCTGAGATATGAAGAAAAGGCTAAATATATTTTACAAAAGTTTTTGACATTAATATAACTTCATAGATAATTTGATAAAGTATTTTTGACACTAATGGTACTCCATACATACTTGGGTCCAAAATGACCCGAAAACGAAACACTGGTTTGAAGATCACTTAAATAATACTGCAGTTTGACGAATGAATAAAAAACAAGTTTAATATTTAAAATAAATATATATATTTTATGTAATGACTTTAAAAATACAAGTCAAAAAAACTTCAAAAGAAATGCAGTGTTTTTAGATTCCATACTTTTCCAGAATCAAATTTCCAAAACTCTCTTTAGATTTTCAGACCATTTTTAACATAAATGGTTCATAGAGCAATATTTTCAGCTTTAGGGTTAGGTACAGTACCCATAAAAAAGATGGGTACTGTAAAAAAGCATTTCAGATTTGGCTTTTGTTAGGGCAGTATGCCATATCTCAAGGCCTTAGGTCTCTTTAACGCATACTCTGTGGTGCCCAAGAAACCACGCTATGAAATAGCTCTGTGTGCATTGTCATATATGGTAAGTTTAATGGTTCATTGTGCGCACATAAAAGTCTGTATATTTTTTATTTTTGCAAAGGTCCTTGAGGTTATGTAATACGGTGCTAAGAATATCGAGTAGAAACCCAAAATACTGATAACCTGCATTTTGCATAATGAATAAGTGCACCTTGAATTAATTTCAGTCGTATTTTGACTGACTTTTTGTACAATAAATGTATTTTCATTAAATTCTTAATTTTATATTATAAAAAGACCTAAATGGGGGCAAAAGTCTGGAGAAACAAGCACTTTTCCATACTCTGCTTTCTTTTTTCCATACTTTTCCAGACCTGAAAAATACTTAAATCAAATTCCATACTTTTCCAAACCCTGTAGATGAACTATACAGGCTGCTGCACTGGAAAGGACCTTGATGATCTGAATCTGGTCCAGAAATGACACACTAAACTCAGCAGTAATGAACACAGGTTAACTGGTTGA
>CM041814.1:1352159-1359336 GCA_023376895.1 Aspiorhynchus laticeps
AACGCGAGTTATGTAATCAGATTACTTTTTTAAGTGTCTAGTAAAGTAATGCATTACTTTTTAATTTAGAAGGAAATATCTGAGTCAAATAAGTAACAGTTACTTTGTTTCTGATGTATTGAGTGACAGCTCTGGTGTTGCCATGGTGATGTATCGAGTGACAGCTCTGGTGTTGCCATGGTGATGCATTGAGTGACAGCTCTGGTGTTGCCATGGTGATGCATTGAGTGACAGCTCTGGTGTTGCCATGGTCAGCTCTGGTGTTGCCATGGTGATGTATCGAGTGACAGCTCTGGTGTTGCCATGGTGATGCATTGAGTGACAGCTCTGGTGTTGCCATGGTGATGTATTGAGTGACAGCTCTGGTGTTGCCATGGTGATGCATTGAGTGACAGCTCTGGTGTTGCCATGGTGATGCATTGAGTGACAGCTCTGGTGTTGCCATGGTGATGTATTGAGTGACAGCTCTGGTGTTGCCATGGTGATGCATTGAGTGACAGCTCTGGTGTTGCCATGGTGATGCATTGAGTGACAGCTCTGGTGTTGCCATGGTGATGCATTGAGTGACAGCTCTGGTGTTGCCATGGTCATGCATTGAGTGACAGCTCTGGTGTTGCCATGGTGATGCATTGAGTGACAGCTCTGGTGTTGCCATGGTGATGCATTGAGTGACAGCTCTGGTGTTGCCATGGTGATGTATTGAGTGACAGCTCTGGTGTTGCCATGGTGATGCATTGAGTGACAGCTCTGGTGTTGCCATGGTGATGCATTGAGTGACAGCTCTGGTGTTGCCATGGTGTGATGTATTGAGTGACAGCTCTGGTGTTGCCATGGTGATGCATTGAGTGACAGCTCTGGTGTTGCCATGGTGATGCATTGAGTGACAGCTCTGGTGTTGCCATGGTGATGCATTGAGTGACAGCTCTGGTGTTGCCATGGTGATGCATTGAGTGACAGCTCTGGTGTTGCCATGGTGATACATTGAGTGACAGCTCTGGTGTTGCCATGGTGATGCATTGAGTGACAGCTCTGGTGTTGCCATGGTGATGTATTGAGTGACAGCTCTGGTGTTGCATGGTGATGTATTGAGTGACAGCTCTGGTGTTGCCATGGTGATGTATTGAGTGACAGCTCTGGTGTTGCCATGGTGATGCATTGAGTGACAGCTCTGGTGTTGCTATGGTGATGTATTGAGTGACAGCTCTGGTGTTGCCATGGTGACAGAAATCAGAGCGTTGTGTGTGAACACGATCTTACTGTAGTTCTAGACTGTAGTAAAGACAACATGTATTTACTCATCTCACCTGCACAAAAACACATTCAGTGTTCCTCAGAATCAATAAAAACTGTCAAACGCAAACTCAGGATATTATACAAACCTGCAATAATTAAATATGTTAAATAAGATCAAATATCATTTATGTATTTAATCCCATTTTATTAACCGATGTCTTTGCTGCTGACCTTCAATGATCCAATTCAACCATAATAATAATCAAAAATGACATGTGATTGTTGTTATTGCTGAATAGTGTTGAACTGTATCATATTCTTCATGTGATTAGTTTGATCTGCTCCTCTACTGTACAGACGTGAATCTACATTAACTTCAGTCTGATCCGGATTCACTTCACTTTTGGTGTGAAAGGGCTTTTATATTTATAAAAGAAGAAATGTTTATATTAAAAACAAACAAGCAAGCCCTGCCCAGGTTTAAAAAGTAACAACACATTCATTTCCATAAAAAGTAACTAAGTAACGTAATTAGTTACTTTTTAGGGAGTAACGCAATATTGTAATGCATTATCTTTAAAAGTAACTTTCCCCAACACTGCACATTATGTGAATTTTATTATTATAACTCTGTCCGTTCTGTGTGAATAGAGCGTGTGTGGAGTGTTTAGGACCTTTATCATCGCTGTCTTTCTTCAAGCAGAAGGCGAGCGCCGCGGCGGAGATGACGCCCGCGACGCCCGCGGCTCCAGCAGCAGCAGCGGACTCTGAGCGGCTCTGGTGTCCGCCTCCGCAGCGCCCCGCGGCGGTCAGACTCGCCCAGCTGCTCCGCCGGTTCTCCAGACTCACGCGCCACCTGCTGGCCAGCTGATGGTACTGCACGCGCGACTCCTCGCTCGCGACGCTCCTCCTGAACGCTCGCGATCCGCTGGCCACCGGGCTCCGGTTCGGTTCGAGCTCGCAGAGGTTTCGGAAGCGCGAGGCCTCGCCGTGGCCGGTCTGCAGCGCGCGGTGCGGCGACAGACTGCGCGACCTTCGCATCAGGACACGCGCCGGTACCGACGACAGGAACATCGCGACCGTAACAACAACGGGTTCCGTTAACAGAGGAGACGAAGTGTTAAGAGTTCACCGACAGCCGGTTTATGCTTTTAATGTCAGCAGGTGAATCAGAGCTCGAGAGCAGAAACGTGTGTCCGGTAAAACATCCGTGATGCGCGCGGAATCATGGGAAGTGTAGTTTAATAACGTCACCACCGCAGCGCATACACGCAGAAAGGTTTATTTATTTACTTTTGTTGTTGTTGTATTTTATTAACATTATTTATTTTATCTTGTTTTATTTTATTTCATTATTTTATCTTGTTGTAGTCTTTTTTATTCTGATTAATATATATATATTATATTATATATTATATTTTATTGATAATAGATCGATATTTCTGCTTCAGCTCAAGGTTTCATATCAATATATTATATTCAAACCATTAATTAATTATATTTAACCCATACAAAATATTAATTATTTTGAATGTGATTTTTTTTTTTTTTGTAACAAAACAATTTTATTTTTATTTTTTATTAATTAATTAAAAAAAAAATTAAGTTGTAGTGGTAATATAATTTTGGACATTCACAATCATGTGTAAAAAATAATAATAATAATAAAAAAAAAAAAAAGTTCTGGATTTAATGCATGAAGAAAACGGAGTAATTTAAATCATTTAGAATTTTCAGTAATTTCTGTTATTTATTTATTTATAACATTTAAGGGTAATACATTTTTTGGACATGCATATGTATACAATAATATAAAAAAGTTAGCAAATTAAAAATTCCCCAACTGGATCAAGATGGAAGATACATTTTTCTGCTTCAGCTTAGAGTTTGATATTAATATTGTATTATTAAATTATTATTAAATCACTAGTATTAGGCCCATATATTATTATATGAGCATATGTCGCTTGTGACCTGCAGGTGGCGCCTAAATTCACAAAATACATGAACAACACTTTCTCTCTGTCATCAGCCAACAGATGAACCAAAGCAGAATATTAATGCAAATATGAATATTAGACTTCATACCTTCACACTGTCTTAAGGTTCAGCTGAACTCCGTCACTGGACGTTTATGCTGACTTATAACACACAAGATGTTTTATTCTTCATCATCACTAACAGAATAAGAACATCTGAACCTCTTATGATCACAATCATCTGAACAATCTTCAGCAGAATTACATCATTTGATTGCAGTGCTGTTTATTCGGACGTTTAAGCTCCACAGATGGACATATAAATGCTGCTCTTATATTGACTTTACATCAGAACCGCACACATGCATTTTCATGTCTCATATTCAGACATGAGTGGAGTTTATGGATGGCTGAGTGTCAGATATGATAATAACATATAGAGTAAATGTGTGTTTGTCATCAGGTGAGATGATACTGATGTTTCTCTCAGGTGACTGTGGTTTGATGAGAAATAGAAACACCTCAGACGTCCTGTGGTGTGTCTCTCATGTTTCCTGCTTCATGTCTGTCTTTATTATAAAACATAAATTGGCACCGTGATGTTTTAAACCCTTTGTTTGAATCCGCTGGTTTTTACTGGATGTTTGAGGTCACTTCTCTTCTTATCTTACTCGCAAATTAAATGACTTTTTTATTATTATTATTTACATTTTAAAATTTCATTTAATGTACATACTATTTTTAATTATTATTATTTAAATTTTTAAATTTCATTCATTTAATGTACATACTATTTTTAATTATTATTATTTAAATTTCATTCATTTAATGTACATTCTATTTTTATTATTATTATTTAAATTTCATTCATTTAATGTACATTCTATTTTTAATTATTATTATTTAAATTTCATTCATTTAATGTACATACTATTTTTAATTATTATTATAAATTTTTTTAAATTCATTCATTTAATGTACATACTATTTTTAATTATTATTATAAATTTTTTTAAATTTCATTCATTTAATGTACATACTATTTTTAATTATTATTATTTAAATTTCATTCATTTAATGTACATACTATTTTTAATTATTATTTTTAATTATTATTATTTAAATTTCATTCATTTAATGTACATACTATTTTTATAATTATTATTATAAATTTTTTTAAATTTCATTCATTTAATGTACATACTATTTTTAATTATTATTTAAAATTTCATTCATTTAATGTACATACTATTTTTAATTATTATTATTTAAATTCATTCATTTAGTGTACATACTTTTTTAATTATTATTTTAAATTATTATTATTTAAATTTCATTCATTTAATGTACATACTATTTTTTAATTATTATTTTTTAATTATTATTATTTAAATTTCATTCATTTAGTGTACATACTATTTTTAATTATTATTTTTTAATTATTTTTATTTAAATTTCATTCATTTAATGTACATACTATTTTTATTATTATTTTAAATTTCATTCATTTAATGTACATACTATTTTTAATTATTATTATTTAAATTTCATTCATTTAGTGTACATACTATTTTTAATTATTATTTTTAATTTATATTATTTAAATTTCATTCATTTAATGTACATACTTTTTTTATATTATTATTAAAATTTAAATTTAATTCATTTAATGTACATTCTACTATTTATTTATTAAAATTAAACATTTGTGAAAAATGTACACGTATTAAAATATTTATTACAATTATATTTATTTAATGTATATTTCTATAATTATAATAATTAAAATATTTATTTATTATTAATTATTGATTTATTTTTGTGTATGACATATAATCATATAATAAATAAATATTTATTTTAATTATTGATGTATTATTTATGTATTAAATGTTCTATTAAACACATTTAATTAATGTTTATATTATTATTATTATTATTACTACATCAACCATTAAATACATTTAATAAATTTAAGAAATAATATTTATTGATCATTAATTCTGTGAATGTGAAATAATAATCAGAAAAATCTATTTTTTATTTTTCAGTTATCTATCAGTCGTCAGTCCTACAATATGTCTTAGTAAGATGATATTTGGAAAATTATTTATTTAAATAAATTTATTTTTCATAGCAAGTGCAAATTCTCATGCATGACTTTGCCTCAATTATGTTGAAATACTAAATAGGCCTAACGTTATGAAAAATGACTGAAGCCTCATAAATTAATGATTTTTCTCATGTATGAAGTTTTGTATGAAGAGTCTTAATGCAAGAAGAAGAAAAAAATCAATAAATGCGGTGGTTATGATGGGAAGCTAGTAACACGTCAACGCTGTGCGCGTGCACGAGGGTGGGGCGGGGCTCTGTCAGTCACGCCTGCCGCGCTCCCGCTTCCTCCACACGCACGAGCACAGCGGGATGTAACAGCTGTTCACGCGTTTGCGGTCTTCATCTTCCACGCGCGTCGGTTTAATCGCACGCATCTGGATCTTTAAACCCGCGGAAGCATATGTTGAGCATCAGACGACGCGAATCCGGATCAGAAACCGCGGAGAGAAACCACCGGTGCGTTTTTAACGCGCGTCTCTCTCGCGCTCATCGAAACGCGACGCGCGTCCGATCCCAGGCGTCTGGGAATCATCTCAACCTTTTTAGAGCGTTAGTTCATCCGGGACCCGGTCTCAGAGGAGGATGCTGTCCGAGGAAGAGGTTCTGATCCCGGATGACCGGGCTTTCAGCCGGTTTAAACACGAGTGCCAGTCGAGCAAGCTGGAGTCTCACCTACAACAAGAACAACCTCTGCGTCTGGATCCAGGTTCTGGAGGAGCAGAAGAGCTTTCAGAGGATCAAGGTGAGTCTCTGCTGGTCTGAGCTGGTCTTCTGCTGGTCTACAGCTTCATGTCAACTTCAGATGATCAGGTGTATATTAAACCTGATATAATAGTCCAAATATAGAGACATATGTTTATTATATGTGTCCCTGCAGCCAAAAAGCAGTCATAAGTAAACACAGGTATATTTGTAGCAATAGACACCAACTATACATTGTATGAGTCAAAAATTATACATTTTTCCTTTATGCCAAAAATCATTAGGATATTAAGATCATGTTCCGTTTTGTACATTTTCTATCAAAACTTAATTTTTGATTAGTAATATGCATTGCTAAGAACTTCATTTGAACAACTTTAAAGATGATTTTCTCAATATTTAGATTTTTTTGCTCCCTCAGATTCCAGATTTACAAATATTGTCCTATCATAACAAACCATACATCAATGGAAATGAATTTTGTTTGGTCCAGGGTCACATATTTGATCCATCAAGCTTTTATGGTTCATATAGTCTGATACACTCTTAAAATAAAGGTTCAAAAGGGTGTTTTTGAAAGAACTTTCAGTGAACAGATCCTAAAATAACCAATTTTGAAGAATATTAAAAAAGCTTTCTGCATTTTGAAAGGTTCCGTGGATGTTCAAGGTGTTTCACTTGATGCCAGTAAAGAACTTTTATTTTTAATAATGAGAATATGGAGGAAAAACCAGCTAAATTTGATTAAATATATGCAGTTATGCGCAATGCGGGGTGTTTATGGGTCAAAAAGCATTGCATTCTTGATTGTAATGTAAATCAATGATCTTTATAAAAGTGTAGCAGATTTTACATCATTTTATGTAAATATCAGTAACTTTCAGGTTATAGTTTGCAAAAACTAAAACCATAAACATTTTCATTACTTGAAATAAAATAGACCTTAACTGAAATAAAATTAAATATAAAAAAAATATGTAAAAATATATATCTTTGAGTAAATAATAATAAAATATTTAAAATAATAAAATGAAAAAAAAATATTATATTGACTTAAAAAATAATTAATAAAAAAGTTAAAAACAATAAAATTACTAAAACTTTGAAATGAAAATAGAAACACACACACACACACACACACACACACA